>BQKZ01005116.1:21937-47000 GCA_036244855.1 Temnopleurus reevesii | reverse complement strand
AGCCGAGCTGACAGATTAAGCAAAATTATCATAATAATGGTTAAAAGTTGAACATTACAGTCCATCGCCGACTGAGATCTACAAAAAAGCCTCCTCGCCTATTTTACACCCATTGTTCTAAGTTTTCCCTTCCCATCCTAGCCCCCTTCGCCCGTGGCAATGTGGCTGATATGGATCGTTGTATTATTCATAACCATGTGTCATTGCATTGAATCTTGCAATAGTGATATATTATTATAATTTTAATTAGCATTTCTTCCGGTAATTCGAAGAGATTTCCGTTACATAAATAAAGACAGCTGCAACGATTCTGCGCACGATTGTCCTTTTTATCAGCAGCATATAAAGATAAAACCCTAACGTAACCCAATGGTTTGCTCAGAAAATTGTGTTTTGTGAGCCAGTTTGTGACATTTTGTGTATCCATCTCACAAAATTAAACCATACACTTTTCATGTCCCTCTGGGCTTGAAGAAGAACCAATTTAAGCTGATTCTGAATTTGATAATGTGTCCTTGATTAGATGGTCACCTTATTCATATTTTCATGCCTCCTATATGTAAGATATAGAATTTTCAATGGTCTGGCAAAATTCCCGGGCTTCTGCAACAAACAGATGCAAAAGTTTCGTGAACAGCTGCAATTTAGAAAAAACCTATCTATAAAAACCACCCACGGGAGACAGAAAAATGCGATCTTTCACAGCAGATGGTCATTATATACATGTTCATTTACAATTGCTTTCTCGGGAGTCAAGAAAGGTGGTCGTTATGGACAGATGGTCTTTAACGGATGCAGCAAAATGTGTCTATATAGAGACCACAAAAAGGAGACAGAAAAATGGGGTGGTCTCTATACACCGCTTCATTTACATGGACATTGCCTTCTGAAACTTCTGGAATCAAGAAAGTTGGTCCTATATTTCGACTCGCACATGTGCACCTTCAGCCTGCGTAGGCACAGCGTTTTGGAAAATTAAAAACGCTCCCCGAACGCACAGTATACGCTGATCAGACGGTGGACTTTCGTTCGGCTTGCGATCATGGTGCGAATACCGATGTCAGTCCACTAGTATAACATGTGTCTTTTGTGCGTCCAGGGCCCTATTGCATAAAAAGTTGCGTTTAAACGCCTTTAAATCTTAATTCATACAAACAAGTCAGACAAATTAACGCAACTTCATTTTTAACCAATCAAGAGCGCGTATAATTTAGAATTTGCGTTTAATTTCCTGAGTTGCGTTTAAACGCAATTTTTTATGCAATATATAGGGCTCAGGGAACGTTTTTAATTGTATAAAGACCCTTGACCGACGCAGGTTAAAAACGCAAAGGTGTGAGTCGGCCTTTGCGAACACGTGGTCTTCAAATACAGGTGGTTGCTAAAACAGGTTTGACTGTATACGAACCTGTGTTCGTGCGTCTTTCTCGATGCCCTCCACATCCTCCTCGGTCGCTGATGTAATACTCTCGATCAGGCTTTCGAAGTTCGCTCGTCCTTCATCGCTGCATCGCCCGATCAGGGAGAGATATCTCGCAGTCTTCTCCTCCGTCATCGTCGACTGTGTCCTAGATAAGAAGAAGATGATGATAACATTGATAATAATAGTAGTAGTCATGATGGTGATGATGATGATGATGAAGATGATGATGATGAGGCTGATGATGAAAATGAGGATGATAATGGCAACGATGATGATGATGATGATGATGATCATGATCATATGATAGTGATGACAGTGGTGATGATGATGATGATGATGATGGTAATGATGATGATGATGATGATGGTGATGGTGAATGGCGATGGTGGTGATGATGATGATGATAATGATGATGATGTTGATCATGATTATGATGATGATGTTGATCATGATTATGATGATGATGATGATGATGATGATGATGGCAATGATGATGACGATGATGATTATGCTAATGATGGCAATGGTAGTAATGTTAAGCAGCATATATATTGACCAAAATGAACAAAGAAATAGAAGTAATATAAAAATATCGACAAGGAAAACATCATCCTCAGTCGTCGATGAAATGTTCTCAATCGGGCTTTCAAAGTTCGCTCTTCCTTCGTCGCTACATCGCCCGATCAGGGAAAGATAGCGGGCAGTCTTCTCCTCCGTCATCATTCACCGTGTCCTAGATAAGAATAAAATGATGATGATGATAATAATAGTAGTAATGACAAATGAAATTCTTTTCCTCCTATTATTCATTTGCCCCTTCCATCACCTTGTTACTAATCCTTATCACCCCTTTGATCTCTTCTCCAATATTCAAATCTACATTAAGGATGATCTTTGAATATGGTCCCAATATCTTCCAGGTGACGTCATTAATTTCAAGCTATCTATCAATCCGTTCGCTCACTCTCTCTCTCTTTCTCATCATCACTTCCATCAAGACAAGTACTAGTAGTGTAGTTAATATTCAAGCTATGTCTTCCGAGAAGAAGGTGGTCTTGAATCAAAGATCTTTGATATTGAAATATGTTCTTTTGTATTGCATGACTGTGCAGTGCATTTACAAACATTACTAATATTGTTTTGAGCCGTTTCGGCATTCACATTTTGTTTCGAGTAAAGTCATACACAACATGAAAAAAAACAATGACGAACACAGGGTTTCTAAGAGGTTTCGATGATGATGTTGATGATGATGATGGTGATAATGATGATGATGGTGATGATGATGATGATGATTGTGGTGTTGGTGGTGATGATAATAGTAGGGATGATGATGATAATGATAATGATAATGATGGTGATGGTGACAACGACGACGACGACGACGACGACGACGATGATGATGATGATAATGGCGATGAAGAAGATAATGACGATTATTATTAAATATAATTGAATAATTCAATGAAGAAGTATTTACAAGGACGACATCGCATTCGGTCTTTAAAGCTTTTCTTTCTATCAGCTTAAATCGATGATGATGTTAAAGCTAATAATCCAGACCATTTCAAGATCATCATCATCATCATCGCCGTCGTCGTCGTCGTCGTCGTTGTCACCATCACCATCATTATCATTATCATCATCATTATCATTTATTGTTTTATCGCTAAAATTCTATATTTGCAATCCTAATAATATATTTATATTTTCTTGCGCAATATAAAAAAAATCGACTGCAATTTCAATATTTTTATCAGTTTAGTAAAATTCCTAAGTTTTTACATTTAGTATTTTAACGTTTAATGATATCTCTAATTTTGCATTGTTTATCTCCTTCATTATTTTTATTTATTCTTGATTCCTGAACTATATTCACACAAATACAATTTTTTTATCAATTCAGTAAATCGTCATCTTGAAATGGTCTGGATATTTATTTTTTTTACTTTTGTAATTCAAGTATTCCAAGTATAATACTTCATTTTGTATCCTTATGTTTGTTACATGTATTTTTAATGTATAATGTATATGATGTATCCACTGTAATTGAATGTATTTTTACTGCACGGCCCCATTGAAAAACAGCATGTGCTGAACTGGGTTTTTAACCGTGTTTAAATAAATGTATCAAATCAAATCAAATCAAATAAAAAATAATGAAAGAAATGATAAATAGGAAACATATCTACAAACATGTAATGTGAAATAATACTTTGAAAGTTTGTCTTTCTGACAACGATTATCATAAAGTAAAGTAGGTCTACAAAATATTCCTCATTAGAGTAATGGGTTTGACGATGAACATCGATAGAATGAGTCAACATCGTCAACTGAACCGTAACACCATTCAACAGCGTCTAATCCATTACTTGTGCAAAGTATACATCGCGATTATATTTACGAATGAAGACAGAAACACTATATACACTGCAAAAACGCTGGTGTTAAATTTAACACAATGCGGAATCTATATAAGACTATACCAGAAAAATGTTAAAGTGATACCCATTTGGAATTAATTCCATCTATCTAAACGCCGAATAGTGTTGTTTATGCACATGAACAACACCATTCGGTGTTTAAGAAGTTTAACACTTTTCCGGTGTGGTCAAAATAGATTCTGGCAGGCTGTAAATCTAACACCAGCGTTTTTGCAGTGTAGTTTGGTTCAAACCGAGAACCAAAACCTAAAGCCAAGTCATATCATGTAGAAGCCCAGAAACAACACGATTCAACACGACTCTTTGTTAGGTTCAGAGTTAACTGCCTCCGGATAAAGAGTCGTTTTGAATCGTGTTGCTTCCGGGCTTCTATGTGACTTGGGACTAATCCATTACTTGTGCAAAGTATACATCGCGATCGTATTATATATGAATGAAGACAGAGACACTAGTTAGGTGAAAAATATTATCCAACTGACACGCAGGCTCCTAATACATAGTGTTTTATTTTTACACATCCATCTATAGACTGTGAAAGGTGCCCTCACCGTTAATGATGATAATAACAATAATAATGATAATAATGATAATAATGATGATTATTATTATTATTATTATAATTATGATAATGATAATAATAATAACAATAGCTATTATAGTAACATTAATTGTAATAGTAATAATAATAATAATAATAATAATGATAAGAATGATAAGAATGATAATAATGATAAACAATATTTAAGCTATATAGCGCTTATTACAATTGTTTCTATGCCCTCAACGTGATTTACTAAAAGAATAAGGCAATAATAAATGAAGTAAGTACATTTAGTTTGCAACATTGCACTTCCTTAAATGGTGCAAAATTGCACCTTTACTTGTAGGTGCGTATTATCTTATTTCGTCCTTATTGCCCTCGTCTCTATTTTTGACAGTGTCTCTGTATCTCTGCTATCAATTTTCAAGTACATCCCACAAATGCCGCATGTAGTGCTATAATTACATATTATATGTCTTATTTGCTTAGGTACTGATAATATAAAGTAAATACAATTAGTTTGCACCCTTAATGCAGCAAAATTGCGCATCCTTGATGGTGCAAGTTTGCACCTTTATTTCTAAGTGCGTATTGCGATTATTATTATATTCCGTTTATATTTGGTTATCCGCGTCTCTATCTTTGACAGTGTCTCCGTATCACTGCTATACGGGATGTATGTTTAAGTATATTACACAGTTGCCATGTGCACTTGTATATTTATGGAAGCTTAAAAGTGCCATCCGGATGTCCATATGATCAAATTGTCATGTCAAAATCCTGTGGAAAAGATGATCAGATGGCACGATTTTTGACCTAGTCAAGGTATAAGAAATGGCCCGATGACAAGATCTCAGATCTAGTCATGTCTACATCCTTTGAAAGAGATGAAAAATGCCAGGAGATGTAGACATGACTAGATCTAATATCTTGTCATCTGATAATTTCTTCTACAAGATGTCGCAATGAGCATTTCCGAGATCTCGCCATCTTAGCATTTCTTCTAAAGAGATGTAGACATTACTAGATCTAATATCTTATAATCTGCTCATCTCTTCCAAAGGATGTAGACATATTGGGATCTAAGATATTGTCATTTGATCATTTCTTCTACAAGATGTTGCAATGACTATTTCCGAGATCTCGCCATCTTAGCATTTCTTCCAAGAGATGTAGACATGTAACGAGATGATTATCTGGACATCTGGGTGGCACTTTTAAGCTTCCATATATATTGCATATTGCATGCATTGTTGGCGCCGTGCCTCGTCTCAAACGCTACACGGCCAAACTTAAGTATTCCCATGGCAACCAATGTATGTGCATTATTAAGTCAATATTTACATCTCTGCATTAACGATCGGCAACATTTAGAGACCTTTGTTTGGATATTGATGTAGGGAGAATGCACAGAGAAACGAACCTCTAAGTGGTATTTTTGGTGCTAAATTAATCATGCATACATAATTTACGAGTTACTTGATATTTGCACTGAAATATTCTTGGGCACCAGTGCATAAACCGCTTTGCCATTTAAAAAAATATGGCTAACTAAATACAGAAAATCTTATTAGAACACATTGTAAAGTCTTTTTTTTTTACCCTGCGACAGGGCATCTAATGTTTGATCAGTCATTTACATACATATGCAGAAAAAAAATCAAATAAAAACAGTCAACAATTGTATAAAGTTGCATCAAAGGAAACATGATATAAAATTTCATAAAGGCAGAATTTTAGGAATGTTAGATTTCATCAAGAAACCTTGTTTTCAAACATGCAGCGTATAAATATGAAAAAAGTGAACAAACCGCTACAAACGTTTACAAAGATGACGTGTAAAATTCAATACCTATACCTCTAAGCTTGTTAAGACCCGTGCAACGCGATATGGTCATTTTTAAAGATGATTATAGTTATCGCTGGACTGTGCATTTTGCGGTTTTGCAAATCTGATAATTACTACGCCGATATACAATATTTAACAATGGCATACCTATTTCTTTCTCCCTCCTTCAGATTTCAAGAAGACCATGCACAAAAGGTTGTAATCACATTTGCAATTTAATATGTTAATGCATTCTTAATAACAAATTTCTGCAGCAGCTTATTAAATTGTCTAAACACTAGCCTGAGTCCAAGGACTCGATTTGATTATATAATTAGATTATACTTCTGAAAAACATATTGTCATGGTGAGATTTTGGAAGAATAAAGTGGCGCCTAGGGGAAAACACAATATTATAGGTTCCTGTAAAATAGTGATAGCGATGGTATCGATAATAATAACTATAGTAATAGTAGTAATCATAACAATAATACTACAGCTTCTACTACTGATAAAAAATGTTACAACTATTACTACTACTACTACTACTACTGATGTGAGCGCCTATTTGGCTGCCTAGATGCTAAGGCTTGAATTGCCATCCAGTGACCGGGTAATAATATCGGAAGCGCTTTGACCAGTCAAAACTGACCGAAAAGGCGCTATATAAATCCGCAATATTATTATTATTATCATATTACTACTACTACTACTACTACTACTACTACTACTACTACTACTACCACTACTGCTACTGCTACTGCTACTACTACTCATAATAATAGTAATACTAGTAATTAATACTTTAAAAATGATGGCAATTAAAACAATGATGATTATGATGCTAGCAGTAACAGCAATCAAAGGAATGATTGCGATTATTATAAAAGCAATACTATCAATAGGCCTTGTTATAATAATATTAATCATTATATGATAATAATTATGACAACAACAATAATGATAATAATTCTATCATCTATTGGATATTCTGTCGCGAATGATAAACCACATACTACCCTAAACTACATTCGATTATATTACTACTTCACATAATACCAAATAGCACTGAAAAACACCTTAACGAACTACAATATTTATACACGAAAAAGAACAAAATTTACCTGTTAACGTTCGCGGGAAGCGCTCCTTTTGAAAACAGGTTGCTTCTATACAGGCGAACAATCTAAAGTAGATAGTAAAACAGCCGCACGATATCGCAGACACGAGTAACTCAGTGCGTGTGTGTATGAGTGAGTGCAATCTGGAAGAAAATGACCGCAAAACGACTTCCACCGACCCTTTTTACTCTCTCTCTCCCTCTCCTTCTCTTTCTCGCGCTCTTTCAATCACTCTCTCATGCATTCCCGTAATAGTCGTACTCCTATTTCAACTGGTACACAGTCTCTTTTTTTTTCTCTCTCCCCCTCTCTCCCCCTCGCGCGCGGTTCCCAGGGCCGTTGATCTTGCACTGTCATTTTATCCCCGTCCAAACCGCGTTTTAAATCTGTGTGTGTTCGTGACACTGAAAAGATCATTAATCGAGTGTGTGACATAGGAGCATCGTGTGCTGTGTGCGTAAGAAATCGACGTGTGTGTTTGAAAGAGAGGGGGATATCGTGGATGTGCGTTTCTTGAAGATTGTGGGTGTGTGTTAGAGGGAGCTTGTAATTTAACTCCAAATATGAGGCGAGGTGGTAGTTTCCGATTTCAGACTCATAACCAGTTGTATGCATTATCAAAGTACAGATTGTAGTAAAATTAAAATGATAAATAATATGACATGCATTGCACTTGAAAAAAGGAAGGCTCGCTCTCACAAAGTTGTGGATTTGTGGGAAAATGCATAGATGATAATCATGCATAGTTGCATTCGTTTTTGCTCGCCTTGCATTTTTTTTTTGTATGAACAAAATGCATGCTGACTATATTTAATGATTTTATGATAAATACATTCGAGATTGTGAAAATCAATTTTAAGAAACACTTTAAAGCCCAAGTACAGTTTTGGTAAAAGCGAATATTTTGATTGCTAGATTTTGTCTTCAAATCTACTTAGAAGAAAACCTTATCTCATGAACATATTCTACAAAAGATTGTGCAAAAAATTAAAAAATTTTGGAAAAGTTATAACCTAAAGTGTGGGGAATATTTTAGCGTCGTAGCGCACGACGCTAATTCAATATTTTCTTTCTTGATAAAGAACAGCTTCTCATGAGCAGAATTGGATGAAAATTTCAGAATTTATTCTTTTTGTATTCCTTTTTAGCATGCTTTAATAAAATCTTGGAAATAATTTTTATATGCCCGATAATAAGCAAAATATTGTTGTAAACAAAAGAGGGCGCTAAATACGATTTAACGGTCAAATTCAAATTTTCAAAAGTAATCACTCGAAGAAAAATATGCTATGGTCTTGAAATGTGTATAGAAACTATATGTCATGGTAAATATCCCCCGAATTCACACTTCTGTAAGCTTTACCAAAACTATACAGGGGCTTTAAAGATATGAAGTACAAGAAAATAAAATCGGGCAAGATATTGTGAACATTTAATTTATTTCTTTTGTAGGGTTGCATCTCTTTGTAATTCTGTAGTGCGATCAAACACATTTTTGTGCAAACCTGTACTCTTAGAGAGGAAAATCTTTTAAGGTGGAATTCTGCATATAAGGTGCAAATCTCTCCATCCCAGAGAGGTGTTTACTCATTTCAATATCTAATCGATTTTTCTTAATATATAAAACACAACAATTATCTAAACATAGAAGTGTAACATATAGAATCTAATACTGTATAATGATTAAAAAGTTTCCCTTTTCATTCACTGAACAAGTGTGACACGTGTTTCATATTCCTCTACAGAATAAGCGGGAAGGAAATGCATTTTCTTTGCATCTAGTCATTCTAAATGCTTCATGAAAGTTGCTTATATACTTTGACACAATTTTAGCCCCTTATGCTCACAATGCGTGTTTTTGCTTATTCTATGACTTAAAAAAGAGGTACTCTACACACTCTCGAAAAAGTCTATTCAAATTTGAATCAATGTTGTGCGCGAGGGGCACTCAATATCAGCTATTTAAAATGAATAGGATTTGCGTCGTATCTAGCGCTTCGTCACATCATTCTGAAAACAAAACTCATTGTTTTCATGAGTTGATGCATTATAAACAACGCAAATTCTATTCATTTTGAACAGCTGATTATTGAGTGCCCCTGGCACACTACATTGCTTCAAATTTGAAGAGAGTCTGTTTACAAAGACTAAGAAGAGTCTGGGCGTTGTAAGATAGAAGGATGTTAAAGTGATTACGTCATCTCGATAAAAATGAGATGCAACGAAGAAATTGCGAGGACATTTACAGAAGTGGAATTGGAAATTGAGCGTGGCATGGAAATTATTGAAATTGATATTTATTATAATAATGAGGGTTCGTATATCTCAGTTTGAGAACGAGCAGAAGAAAAAAAAACCATCAGTATAAAAAAGCAAGGAAAGAGAAGTAATACTGAGAGACGTAAATGAATTAAAGTTGAACGTACATTCAATGGCAATTTATCGTCAGGTTTGCTCTGCTGAAATGCATTATGAATACCTTGAAATATTGCAGCAGTTCTCATTTTAATGAATTGGGTAAATTATGGGGATATTTAAAACTGTTAAAAAATTTCCGCATCCTTAGTTTCAAATGTTATCTTTTAATTAATTATCCAAGTTTTGGATTACATAACCTCATTTAAAAGGGAACAATGTGACTACAAAGTATATAGCTGAAGTATTTATACTGCATTATGAGTATCACTGGCCCGGGAAGACGAATGAAAGATGGTTTTCATTTGGATTAAATGTTCTAGACTATTAGAAAATTAAAGATTTTTTATAGGATATTGTTAGAATCATCAAGTTGGAAGCATAATTGTATTCCATCCAAATCAGTATTCTACCTTTAAAATGGTTATGTCATCTCAATAAAGTTAGATGTGTCGAAGTATTAGTAATGTCCCGGTCACATAGGACCCCGGAAGCAACACGATTCACCCCGGCTCTTTGTTAATTCACAGTTGACTGCCTCTGAGTCAGAACAACGAGTCGGTTTGAATCGTGTTGCTTCCTGGGTCCTATGTGACCGTGGCTTAAATGCGAGGACATTTTACAAAAAGCGAGACTTTTACAAAAGTGAGATGGAAATTATTAAATATCATATCTATTATAATGTTGAGGGATCGTACAACTCAGTTTGAGAATGAGAAGGAAAAAAAATATTGAAAACAGATCAAAAAGCAAGAAAAGGGGAGTAATATTGAGAGGCATAAATGAAGTAAAGTTGAACATATATTTATGGTACATTGTAATGAAGAAATCGAAAGGTTGGTTGGCTTTGCCTCGACGAATAATCATCCTAAAACGTTGGAATGCATGTTGAACATTTTGAAATATACCAATTCTCATTATGATGATAAATGCAAATTAATTGATTTTTTTTCATCAGGTAGGAAAATTGATTGATTGATTAATTGGCTTTTTATTCGGCATGAAAGAAATATGTTTCATTCATTTCCTCGAATAGAAAATACTATATTCACATAAAAATTACCATGAAAAACATAGCCAAATAATAAGAAAGGTAAACATAGATAAATGACCCGAGTTGAGTTGAAGGGGCTGTTAGGGAATGGAAAGGGTTGAAGAAGACAATCGGAATTGGCGGCCGTCATAACAAAAATGGTCATTTGCTCAAATGTGGTGCCTTTCATTAAACGCTCTTTTAAACTAAAAATTTGGCACCTCTTAACTCTGACACCCCCCCCCCCCTCCATTGCCGCCACGATGAACGCAAGAAAACGACAAAGAAATATATCATTCTATAATGCTTAGGATCTTATAGGCATAATAATGATAACAATGAACTTATACACGAAATATGCTCAACCAATCAATTTACATCATGATCCACTAATACCGAATATATATTCATACAAGAAATACGGTACATAAAACTCATAAAATGCATTGATAGAAAACCCCAGCCTAAGATCTTTATCTGTGCATTTCGATCTGTACAGATCTACTTAACATAATCGCGAAGACAAATGTGAAATATACGACTGCAATGATCACCCGCATACACTGGGAACAGACGGAACGAAGGATTTTGGACAAAATAAATAACTTCATTCAGGCATTCACAATAGTTCGATACACACACAAGAAGGTACTCTCATAATTCATGACTGTTTTATGCGTTATATAAAAATATGTCAATATTATGGTTAATTCATCGTGCGACCCCTGTATGACATATTTCAGCAGAATAAGAGGGAGGGAATTTATTTTCTGTGTATCTAGCCATTTGAATTCTTGTGAATGTCTTGTCCGGTGATAGTTGCATGCAATGTGGGCTGACAGGGCAAATGATTTTGGACAAAGTAAATAACTTCGTTCAGACTTTCACAATAGCTCGATACACACAAAAGAAGGTACCCTCACTATTCATTCTGCGACCCCTGTTTGACATGTTTCATCATCATCATCATCATCATCATCGTCATCATCATCATCATCATCATCATCATCGTCATCATCATTATCGTCATCATCTCAGCAGAATAAGAGGAAGAGAATCTTCTTATCTGTGTGTATCTAGCTATTGTGAAAGCTTGAATGAAGTTGTTTACTTTGTCCAAAAGCCTTTGTCCTTCTGCTCACGGTGACAGTCATCTTGTGGATGCGTTTACTCCGAGGCCCATATACATTGTGCGACATCTTATCCTTCATTGTGACGTCAGCAACCCTTTATGACGTCAATGGGGTGGGATGACGTCACAAGAAATGGTGCGAATGACGGGAGTGATGGATGGGGCCTCGTTTAGCATCGCTTCGATCGGAAAATTGCCGAATAAATATCGCAGGTGATTGCTGCAAGGCTACGGGAGCGCNCGAATAAATATCGCAGGTGATTGCTGCAAGGCTACGGGAGCGCTAAGGTGCCATTGGATGGATTTTCAAGGCCTGCCGAGATGTTATCACGATAATTATGCAATATCAGTCTACAGGGAGTTTTCTCGCATACTTGATTTATATACACTTTATTTCTCCGAGCAGGGCCCCGTAACATAAAGGTTTGCGATTAATTGCTAATCTGATAGCAATTGATATCAATCGCAAGTCTATGGCAAATCATGTACTAACGTTTGGAATCGATCGCTAAATCAAATAGCGATTAATCGCAAACCTTTATGTTACGGGGCCCTGAACACTATTTTGATTTATACGCCTTATGGATTGGATGGAAATGGAGTTACGTTTAAATTTCTGACTTGCGTTTAAGTTGCAATATAAATACTGATTCACTCTGGTGTGATGATGTTTGAATTTAATAAATAATGTATTACTTCTCATTGGTTAATTTGATTTGTTAATTACATATTTAATGGCATTAGAACTTGCAAGGGGTTATAGAAGCTTTATATATTTTGCTAAACATATTTAATATTTCGATAAGAATTCATAATATGCGTTTAATAAATTTATTATCATTTCCAATACTTAGCAATTCCACAAAAGAACATTTAAATAGTCATTTGGATAAATCATACTGATCACATTGTATTCCTAATATATTCTATATTAATCTCTGTATTTACATGTCTTCACCAGCACTTGCTTTGAGAGGGTTGGGATGGAAAACCTGCGGGCTATGGAGATTAAGTTCTCCTTTTCCATGCCCCGGCAGCCTTCTCAAACCAACTGCTGGTCTTATTTAATTATTCATTTACCTCGTTCTTTTATCTTTGTATCCTTTACCTATACTGTCATTGTTTTGTTTTGAATTTGCCGAATAAATAATAATAGTAATAATAAAGTGCAATTTTTCTGTATGAAAACAAAAGGGCATGAGTCGACTTTTGAGGGAGTTAACTTAATCGACTTGTCAATGAAATATTTTTTTTACTACACACACTTAGGAATAAAGGTGCAACATTGCACAAATGCAACATTCGGAATACCTTTTGTGTGTGCAATGTTGCATCTTTATCGGTGAAAAATCTAATCAAAAATAATTTGATTTTGCATTTTTTTCGTAGTGATCAGACGAATTGAACCCGCCATTGAGGATTTGGCATTGTTTTGTTCTAGCTTCAGATCATCCCTTACTCCCATGCATAAATAATGGAAACTTTTACATAAGATATTTCAAATGGCTTCATAATACATATATAAAATACAGTGTCCGCTTATTGAGAGTATCAGCAGTGATCAGATGATACAGTATTGCACATTTTCGGCAGTTCGAAACCTTTGGCGTCCCCACGTAAAAGGTTTTGAAACTTGATTAGAATTTTGAAACCTTTTTGAAAGATCATAAATGTGCTTCTGCTGCAGACTTGCTGCCAAAGAGGTTTCGAAACGTTGCTAGAGTTTCGAGACCTTTTGCGTCCCCACGTAAAAAGGTTTCGAAACTCTTTGAGTTTTGAAACCGTTTTGAATGATCATAAGGGCTACTGCTGCAAACTTGTTGCCAAAGAGGTTTCGAAACTTTGCTTGAGTTTCGAGACATTTCGCGTCCCCACGACAAAAGGTTTCGAAACTTTTTGATCATGTCGGAAAAAGGCCTTAAGACCTACAAGAATTCGAAACTTTAGGCCCTTACGTGTGAACGACCTTAATATCTTATATCTTAAATCGCCTTTTTGTATTGTATTGTACTTTAATTGATTATATTTTATTATCAATAAAAAAAACCATTTTACACTAGACAAATTTACGTGTGTAAAAGATAATTTGCAATAAGCAAGACTGGCTGAATTGCCCTTTCAGAGGAATTAAAAAAAAATACATCTGTTCTTCCAAAAGGTTCATAAATAGATCATTATGGTAAGTCTAAAAACATGACAAACTGGTGAATGACAAACTAATGTGATAAAACATATTCAGCAAGGCTCCATGTCGATGGGCACTTTAACGCATCTGTACGAAGCTGTATCTAAAATTTAGAGCGGGCAATTACGTTTAAAACGATTTCGCGCATGCTAAGAACATGAGGAGAATAATTAATAAGGTTGCTGAGTTATGTCTCAAAGGTCAGCTTGTCAAAATAATTTTGTTGCTCTGTTGACTTACAATTTCTGTGAAGTTGATTTTTCGAAATGATATAGGCTGTTATGTTTTTGCCAAGTCCGCTTGTCAAAAAATGCTTGTTGATTTACAGTTTCTATGTGAAGTTGACTTTTCAAATTGATATATTGTTTTTGCCAAGTTCACTTATCGAGATATTGTATGCCGTTATATCGGCTTGTTATTGTGCAAAACAGATTTGTCGAGCTTAATACATCCACAAATTAATGTTAACTTTCTTATATAAAGTTATTAGCAATACTTAAAGGGAAACTTCACCCAGACATTGATGTGCTTTCAGTGGGTGGAGAAAAATACAATGATCAAACAGTGAAAATTTGGGCAAAATCCGACAATTCGTTCAAAAGTTATGAATTTTCAAAGTTTTGATTTCCACCTCTCATGGGCTCCTTAAATTGGCAACCTACCTGCACAAAATGGCTGCCAACATGGGGAACTCTCCATCCCCTTAGTATATGATAATAATAATGATATATGCGATTTATACACCGCACGTATCCACTCTCATTTCTGAGTGCTCAAGGCGCTTTACACATAATTTCCCACTTTCTTCTTTTTCTAGAAAAGAAGACAAAGTCTTACTTCTCTCTTCAAATATGACCATGGACATAATGATTATGCGTGAATTTTTGGATGAATTTTGTTTATTCCTTATTTACTTTTGTACGAAAGAAACAAAATGTGAACTTTTGTGTACAAAGTGAATGGAGAGTTCTCCATGTTGGCAGCCATCTTGTTTGCGTATATTGCCAATTTAAGGAGCTCATCAGGGGTAGAAATCTAAACATTGAAAATTCAAATAGATTGTCCGATTTTGTTCAAATTTTCACAGTTTGATCATCTGGTCATTGTATTTTTCTACACCCACTGAGAGAATATCAATGTCTGGGTGAAGTTCCCCTTTAATTAGGTAAGTATCTTTAGTCACCTTTCTTCACCAATACGGAGTTTAAGCAATGAGTACGGAAGGGCCGATCAGGACGTTATTTCTCAAGCTCGGGAAAATCTAGCGGGCCGCTAAGGTTGAGAACGCCCTGATCGGCCCTTTCGTACTCATTGCTTAAACTCCGTATTATATCCCTATGGCTCCTTTAAATGTCATAATAACAAATAAGGTTCATGATTTATGTCTCACGTGTTAAGTCAACGTGTTGTTCGCTTTACAATGTCCATACTCTTGTACAACAATATTAAAAAACGTTAAAAAAGCAACCCGCTAATGTATATAAAGGTTTGAAATTCAGTGTATTCGTAAAAGTTACTATTGTTAAAATATTAACTTTTATAATGGAAGAAAGATAACGTGTGTTAGATGAGAATGGACAGATTTGAGAGAAGGGAGAAGAGAGAGAGAGAGACAGAGGAAGAAACAGAAGAGCAAAAAAAAAAAACCTGGGAAAATGTATCAAGAATAGAAAGAAGCGGGTGGGGGAGGAGAGAGAAAGAGTCTGGGTGGAGAAAGCGAGAGAGAGAGAGAGAGAGAGAGAGAGAGAGAGAGAGAACGATAAATAAAAAGAGTAAATAATGTAAATCATCCAAGACTAAAAAGTAATTTACTTCGCGAAACACATATTTAAGGAAACCTTCAGTCATGTCTTTAATATATATTTTTGGCTTTTGGAAATAGTGAAGACAACAGAAGGGAGTGAGAGGCGGGTGGGGCAGCAATTTAGGGGCCTCGATAAAAATTTGCACTGGCGACGAAAATATTAACATGCATTTTTCGCCATTCGGCGCATGACACATGAATATAACCGGGAGAATACAATTAACATATTAATAAAACGGGAATTCGCTTCATAATCTGCAATATACCCAGGACTATACAGCAAAGAGAGTTCTCTTTTTTGGAGACGGGTTGATTGGAACATATTTTTTTATAGCAGAATTATGTGAGCCTATTGAACTATAATTGCTTCTGCATGTGAATATATTGGTATTTTCTCTGCCATGGTCTCTTAACAGTACACGAATTATATCTGGACCCCTTGGAAGAACAGAGATATTTATTTTAATTCTTCTGAAAGGGCAAACCAGCCAATCTTATTAATTGCAAGTTATTTTTACACGTTACACAATTTGTCAAATGTATCCTGATTTCATATTATGTTATATGTTATATGTATTTTTACTGATTGGAAATAAAGTACCATACCATACCATAGCAATAAAATTTGGCTAGTTTTAACAATTCTGATGGCATAGTCTAAATTGAATCTGGTCAGATTTTTATTTACATTCTAGTCATGCACTTTTGACTAGAAAATTAGTAATTGCCCCTGACGTCCTTTCATTTATTAAATTTGACTATTTTTCCGGGAATAGTGTGTTACATTTGTGGTTAAACTTTCCTATTTCTTCATAGCTTTATCACCATTTCCGTGGACCCAGCCACAGTCGAGGCAACAAACGAATAATCAGGCAAGATACTGAAAACGAATATAAATATATATATTTTTTTAGAATTTAATGAATATCTCTCTTTTTCATCGTTACATACAAAAATACAAAATAACAGTCTGAGTTGTTAAAAATGGCATTAACAAAAATCCTCAGTTCTGTGCTATATTACATTTCAGTCCCACCCATTTTCCTCAGCACGAAATCTATCCATAAAGTTGCACTGTACCCAGGTGTGATTGGGGATCGGTAGGAGACAGCAGCACATTATCTAAAGATGTGAGCACTTATATGGTTGCCTTGATGCCAGGCTTGAATTGCCATCCAGTGACCGGGTAATAATATCGGAAGCGCTTTGAGCAGTCAAGACTGACCAGAAAGGCGCTATATAAATCCGCATTATTATTATTATTGCTATTATTATTATTATTATTATTATTATTATTATTATTATTATTATTATTATTATGATTAGCCTACCTGCGGAATAAGGCGAAATCCTGTGCTATAAAATGGGCACTTAAGGGGAAAACGACATGAAGGGGGAAAGCCCGTTTCGCCTTAACGTTTTCACAATCGAGATCTCAGAAAGATAGTAACTTACATAGTAACAGCTAGTGATAGGGAATGGGAGAGACAGTCCTGTTACATGTATGTGTTGAGAAAACAGAACATACTATTTAATCAACGAAATAGGAGTGATGTCATCAAAAATCGCGGCTAAGGGGCAACCCAATAATAACAAATACGATTTTTTTTTTAAAGATGCAAATTTGAAGAAAAAAAAACTTTAAAAATGCACAAATACTCCAAGCTTGTATTATTATACATCAACGACAAAAATGTATGAAAAGTAAATCTCTGTGTTGATTTGTCTGTGAATATTCAATTTGTGTGACTGTTATTATTATTCCGCAGATAGCATTATCATATTAATATTACGGAGCTTAAGCAAGAGAACGGAAGGGCTGATCAGAACGTTAGCCCTAAGGTCCGTTCCAGAAGTAGCGTCGTGTTGGTAAATACATTAAGTATTGCCAACGTTAGAAGAGGACGGTATAATTCGATTGATTGGGTCTACACAAACTACAAAGAATAGATCGGTATTTATGAAGTAAACAATGCACGTAAGGGATATCATCAATCCATGAATCAAACAATTAGTGTTTCAGCAAAAGGTATGTCATGACAAGAGTATTATGTCATCTTCTTTCCCCAGCATGATGAAAGGGAGGGCGAAAAAGGAAAAAGGAGACCCTTTTGTTGTAAGAGTGGGACCTCTTCGACTTGTACTTCTTATTATTACATAGAATTCTAATTATACTTCATTATAATTTGTATAATTTCGGAATTCTCACGCTGAACTAACCAGGCCACGAAAGACTTGATGAGAACCTTATTCCTGGCGAGGATCGACCTGAA
Source organism: Temnopleurus reevesii (assembly GCA_036244855.1). Taxonomy (NCBI): domain Eukaryota; kingdom Metazoa; phylum Echinodermata; class Echinoidea; order Temnopleuroida; family Temnopleuridae; genus Temnopleurus; species Temnopleurus reevesii. The sequence continues at coordinate 28,801 of BQKZ01005116.1, read as the reverse complement.
ATAACGTTCTCAACCTTAGCGGCCCGCGAGATTTTCCCGCGCTTGAGAAATAACGTCCTGATCGGCCCCTCCGTCTTCTTTGCTTAAGGTCCGTAGTACTGTCCTGTCCCTGCTATGCACTGTTCACACATGTCCTAGTTGTGCACACACACAGAGAGTGATACAGTATATGCATTGTGTGTCTGCATGCTCTCCCCAAGGCTGAGGGTAGAGCAATGCTGTATGTCTAGGGTATGTGCTTGCAAACTAACGTTCCTTGGTCGATAAATTTGAGTAATTTTTCGATCGAAAATGAATAAAAACATTTAAGGTAAGAGAGTGGCAGTGAATATATAATATCATTTTATTGAGATATTAGTGAGAATCATTTCCATTTGTTTGACAAGGGATGTACGAAACATGATATAGATAATTCCCGTAAAATTAAGTCGAACGCAAATTCAATATTCCTTTGTAATGCTATTGAAATCGGAACTGGCATGTGATTGTTGTCTCCGCACATTTCAATACACGGCGTAAGGATCTACTGTCCCATGACCCACTTTATTTTAAGGAAATGGTTTATATCGTATTTTAAGTAGGCTTTTATTCGATCGGACATGCTGAAAAACAGCTATTTAGCTGAAAGCATGTTTTTTACAAACCGTATTCAAATAAATAAACTGAACTGAACTGAACTGAAGATTAATAAAAGCATTTAAGGTGAGTGAGTGGCAGTGAATAAAAAAACATTTTATAGAGATATTAGTAAGAATCATTTCCATTTCTTTGGCAAGGGATGTAAGTATCATTGCAAATTTTCCTATGAAAACCATCATTATTTTGGCAAAACATCAGTAAATATCAGGGAAAACGGTTGTAAGTCCATCTCTCTGACTCTCTAAAGTCATTGCGGTAGAAGAAATTTAATCATATCAGATAAACCATTTAACAAAAAAGCATGAAAAATGAACACAATAAGCCTCTTTCGTATGGTATAAAAACAGGGGAACAAACTGCAGGAATTATAATGCGTAAATTAACTGGAAAAAATTCAGATGAACAAACTGCTGAATTTCGAGCAAGGTCAGACAATCCGTGGAAAAGTTTTGATTTTTAAATTAAGAATTATACTACGATCCTATCTGCTAATGGGAATCCGTGCGGTCAGCAACTTTGGCAGAGTATGTTTAAATTTTGAACAACTCCTTATTCACTTTGTATATTATATTATTCTCTTTTAAAATGGATTAAATTAAACAAAATGGAATAAGGGTTTGACATGAAGTACATCCATGATCCAAAAAGGCATAAATGTACTTTAGCGATAAAAACAACAACAATTTGTTTACATTTATGAATAAAGAAGAAATGTTAAGTTTTGTAAACAGCGTGAATGCAGAGTTGTCCGACATGATTTACTTCACAAATTTCGTCAATGTTGCCGATCGCACGGATTCCGATCAGCGGCAGCGATCGTAATACCTTTTAAAAATTTGAAGATTAAAAACGTTTCAACAAACATTTTGTCTGAATTTGCTAAAATTTCATGAATTATTCATTCGATGTTTCTATATTTAATGTGAGCACGATATTTCCATTTTTCAACCTTGCATAAATATCTGTGCATAGGCTGAACAATATAAACTCCTCAATCATTCTTCACCACGATGAACCTCTTTCAAACCATAGCTGAAAAATATATGATTGGGAATAACTCCCCTTTTAGAATCTGGGCCATAAAAACATTATCCGTAACAGAGATGTTAATGCCAAGCGAATACCCTTGTCAAAACCATTGGACTGAAACCCCCTATGAAGGAAAAGCAAATGACGTAGGCCCGGTATTTCCTCTCAACCCATTTGCTACTGGAACCAGGTAAACACTGAGCAAAGTATATAGGATGAGAGTATTTCAATAGCCAATGGGTTAAATGGCATCTCATTTCTTTACACATCACATCTCATCCTATAGCTGAGAATCCTTCTTTTGCAAAGTTACAAAGCTTTAACAAATTTTAATACCGTCCGTGTTTTCACAAAAGGGACTTTTAGCATAGAAGACGGGAGGGCCGATCACAACGTTAGCTGTAAGGTCCGTTCTAGAAGTAGCGTTGTGTTGGTGCACTCTTGTGGAACGGACCTTAATAGAGCTAACGTTGTGATCGGCCCTCCCGTCTTCTATGCTAAAAGTCCGTAATGTCACGGTTGTCGACGGGTAGTACATGTACTGGGCTTTCGCTTTGCAACGCGACCGCTTTTAACGACGCTAAATTAATTGACCGCCAAAGCGGTCATTACCGCATTTTCAAATGTTGTTATTTTCTAAACAAAATGACTTTTATGGCCCTTAGGACCTCATTGTATTCCAAAGCACATAATCTTTCACTTTGGCTGTCTATAGCTCTAACCTCTTAAAAAGTGTTCGCGCTGTAAAACGAAAGCCTAGTATTCTTGAACGAAATCAGATACAATTCTATTGAAACATACTTTCATTTACAGAATTCACACGCACTCCTATAGGATGCCCGATGGATTGGTGCCATGTCGGGATTTATTTGTCCTCATGAAACAACACCCTTTGGTTAACGTTACTTCGTGAAAACACGGACGATGTATTGGGTAAAAGCTGGTCCAGTGCAAGGGGTCAGCAATCTGAAGTTGCCGATTTCAGCTTGAAATGAGCAAAGTTCGTTGGTCTGCACCCCACCGGGATAGCTCTTGGCCCAACTGTCATGATCACGATACAATCCTTAAACAGTTCACCCTTTATAAGCTTGCAGAATCCTGGTCTCGTTGACCCTTGACCCGGTAGTGACCCACTGGATAACAGCTTCCGGAAATTCGCATTATCCCCATTCAAGACAAGGACATATTCCGTGACTGTGTTCTTGAAGTAGCCTTCTACGCGATCTGCGTCCAGTTGCAAATCTGCAAAGAAGTTCTGCTGACTCTTTATGGCGCCCCCAACGGTCGACCCAGGAATGATATCAGCGACCTTCAGCACGTAGAGAAAATCTACGTTTCCGAAGGGGCTTTCGGGGATCTTCTCCCACGCCCAATCGTTCCCGAGAGTTTCTGAGATTAGATCCCGATCCTCACATTTGTCAGCCTCTATGAAAATCCTGCTCGGATAATCGGGGGACGTGGTCCTTCGGATGATGTCTTCTAGGGATGTTGTCTGGCCGATCTGGGTGGTTGTGTCGTCTAAAGGAAGGAGTTCAAAGTTACCCCTGACGTACCGCCGTAGATAGATGTTCTTCAGGTGGTCCTTTATTAATGCTTTAAAGTAGAAATTGATTGAGAAAATTGTACTTTGACAAATTTTATATCAATGGAGGCTATGTAACAAAACTGGATAACTTTAGAGTACTATACCATTTCCTAAAAAGAGTAATCAAGTTTGAAAAACATGTCCCAAAGTGCCATGTTCGTTACAAAAGCACATGTATTTTAATTACATCACTAAATGTACTCGCGCTTATAATGCTGCGCACAGATTGTGTGTAGAAATCACACCAAAAATGGTAAATTCCACATTTAATAATAATAATACATAACATTTATTAGGCGCTTAATACGGATGTTTCTAAGCGCACAGTATTCTGATTACGGAAAGATTATTGACCGGTAAATTAAGTGAAGAAAAAGAGGAGGAATAATACACAGGTAACATAAAAAATTGACAAAACAAATTAACAAAAACAGAGGCGATCAATTAAATCAATGTAAATATAGTGTGCACCTCCACTGACCGACCCACAAGAGCATTTTACTATTTAAAGAAATAGGTTTTGAGCAAAGATTTGAATTGAGATACAGAGGTGGCACGATGAATAGATACGGGCAGTTTGTTCCAGAGGGTGGGGGCGATAACTGAAAAGGCGCGTTCACCATAATTTGTGACGTCGGATTTCTGCGCTTAGACTTATCGGATCAGATCCTTTCCAGTTAACATGTTTGGTGAGAAGTAGTACTATGCTTGAAACAGGCACCATTTCATATCTGATTTATGTATAAATATAGGGATCATTAAGAGATGGAAAAATTTAATTCACAAGACATTATTTTCTATCAATATCTACTTTATATGTGTAGAGTGAAAAACAACAAGAATATTAATTATTTCAAATAAGGAAATTAAATCAGATTTCTATGTGATTTCTATGTTCGATAAAATTGGTTTAGGAAGAGGCAAACTGGCATTTTGAAGCTACTGCTGACAAAAGAAATTCACTAATAAGTTTAGTTTTTAAAGTATACTATATTAAGTTCACGTATTGGCACGGTTATTTTAAAAGACAAAAGAAGGTGTGCATTTATGCCAATCTTATGTGCATTTATCTTGTGTGCATTTATCTTGCGTGCATTTATGTCAATCTTTTTTTTTTTAAATAAAAATAAGATTGGCATAAATGCACACCTTTTCTAGTTTTAAAGTAGATATCGATAAAAAATAATACCACGTAAATTGATTCTTTTCCATCTTTCATCGCTGCTCTGATCCGTTTTATACGTAAATAATGTAATGAAATCGTTTCTGCTTAAAAATAGCACTGGATTGTCACCAAACAAGTATACTGGAAAGGTTCTTATGTGGTAAGACTAAGGGCAGAGATCTGACGTCACCGAATATGTAATTTACATGTTTACGCACACTAACACCAGTCTGCAGGCACATACCATAGGCTTTCGGTGCATGCGCAGAGCGTGATGCAGGGTATGCATTGTGTGATTACATCACACACAGCGTTGTTCTTTCCTACAGCCTAGGATAATGCGGTGTGTCATATAGTGAAAGTTGCATAGGGCATGCTTACACCGAAAGCCTAAGGTCTGTACTTGCAGACTACACCAAGGCGCTGGTCCCATTTTGATGGTAATGTCTTTACACAAGAGCATGTACTTTTAGTGATGTCATTCAAATATATCTAATTTGTGGCGAACAGAGCATTTTGGGGCATTTTTTCGAACTCGATATTTTCGGACTCGAGTATTGACGTGAAAAGTGTAATGCAGGAGTGCGTGAAATGCCATACACTCTAAAAACAAACTAATCAAATTTGATTAGGAAAAACAATACAAACGGGGACACCTGGAAATCTAATCAAAATGAGTAGAAAATCTAATCACTTTTGTAATGTGGAAATATTATTATAATTACGAATAGGAAATCTAATCAAAATGATTAGATTCAATTAAAAAAATTAATACAAGTCACAAATGATTATAAGTCCATTTCAGAATGATTAGTTTCTATTCATAATAATATCATAAGACGATCTAACAAAAAAAATGATTAGGTTGTTTTAGAGTGTACCTGTATAGAACGTGTCCGCGATGTCGACTTCACGAATTTGGTCCAGGGCTTGGGCTATTCGGATTAACCCGGCCGGGTGACACGTATCGTCCTCGGTCACCAGGAATTCTCTCAGCGTACCCCACCAGGGCTCAAGTATTGAGAAATCGATGCTGTGGAGAACTAGATAATTCGGGCGCTAATGCACTTTGGTATCCAGCCGAAGTCAGGGTATATGTTATAGGGTTTAGTGTTCGGAGATAGAGTTAGGGTTAGGGTTTAGGGTTAGCATTAGGGTTAGGGTTAGGGTTGGGGTTAGGTTTAGGGTTAGGGTTAGGCTTAGAATTAGGGTTAAGGTTCGGCTGGATACCAAAGTGCATTATTGCCATAATTCGTTGGAATAGAAATAAGAATAATTTAAGCACGAAATAATCAATGAAGAAAACTAGGGCTTGCATGATGTGATAAACATTAAAAAAAATATATACAGTCAAACCTGTCTACAGTGGCCACCCCAAGGGAAAGAGAAAACGTGGCCACTGTAGACAGGTGGCTTCTAGAGACAGGTCTTATAACATGCGTTTTCACCTGGAGGGAATCAATTTAAATGGACACTATAGACAGGTGGTCTCTATAGACAGTGGCCACTATAGACAGGTTTGACTGTACTTAAAAAAAGTTTTTTTTCGAGCTCTTGGTCAATCCTTTTCAGGACTATTTATTGAAAAATAACACTACACCTTACACCACATGGTGCAATCTTGAATCTTAAATTTTGAATTGGTCATCACAGTGAAATAAAATCATTATTTTCAAACCACTTAATCAGGTTGTTGAAACTTTGTACACTCCTGAACATTCTAAAAATCACTTAATAATAATTTACCACGGCAGGCAATATAATGTATAAAGTCAATGCAGAAAGTATTGACTGCAGCTAGCTACGTGCTGCCAATATAATTCCCACCGCACACACCACGACTTAACCACCTTACGACCAGCTTGCGACTGAGCGAGTTGAATTGTGACGTCATGACTCTTATGAGATTGTTTGTCGCACGCAGTAAATCGGAATGCCAGTCGCGGGGATTTGACATGTTGCATCTTTACAACTGAGTCGTTAAGCTTACATCCAATCAGAAAAGCATATTGATCGTGACGTCACAATGATAATGATAAAATGCACGTGTGTCAAGCGCCACGTTGTAATTTTCACGATGTCGCATTGTAAATTTCAAATTTCACAGTGTAAATTTCACATTTCACATTGTAAATTTCACGGATATGTTACTTCTGCCCAGCTAAAAAGATACCGACAAAAAATAACAATCGGAACGCAGTAATGGGGTAGGATCGCAAGGTTCACGGTGGCAATGCTTACGACTGACTTATCGAGTCGCAAGATAGTCGTAAGATGGTCGAGTCGTAGCGTGAGTGGTCGGCTTTAATCACTTTATTTTACCTGGTATTGAGGAGGTGCCTTGTCGCTTGTGGGATGTTCGTCTGGTAGGATCCCGTTGAATTGGATCTGAAGAAATCGGTATGAACATCCGTTAAACGCGTGATCATTATGGAAATTTGAAATT
>BQKZ01005115.1:21833-45880 GCA_036244855.1 Temnopleurus reevesii | reverse complement strand
AACCCACAGGGAAACAACATCTTTGAGTTCATGAATCCCGACGACTACCGGGAGGCAATACGGATCTTGGAAGGTGCCATTCTCTCGACCGATTTGGCCATCTACTTCAAGTAAGTGCATCCATTATGCAGAGAAAGTCAGCTTTCTCTTCTGATATATATCATCCCCTCGTGCGGTCCGCATCCCAAGTAGACTGCCCCTCCCTGCGTGTACTTAAGATATTGACCTAATGACATGTTGATGACAATTGTTTGGTGCTACAAGGGGCCCTATATACAGTCTGTTAAACACTCTGTTAGCACTCGGAAGTATCTTGTGGGCTAAATATTGCATCGTACATGCACGTTTCTTGACACAGGGATGCCAACCTAAAACCGTATTCTCTGTATTTTACGTTTGGCTAGCTACGTTTACCTAGCTCATTCAATGGAAATGGGTAATTATTCACCACAATGAAATCCCACCGTGCATCCACCTGTCATTCTGAAAGCTTTTATTATTCATATTATTTTTAGTATAAAACGAGGTACATTTTTCACACAATTTGACAGGTGTGTCACCAAGAACCTAAAGCATTTGTCTGGGAAGGGTCCTGAATAGTCAATACCAGTAGACAATAGTATTATGTTCTCCATAGAAAAAAGGTGTGTTGATTTTTAGTATGATCATGTTCTGCATTCATAAACATCTATAGGTTTTAGTACCACCTTATGAAGGAAAAGAGGGTAGAAAAATTGAAGAGTACGGTTTTTGGTTGGCATGTCTGTTGACATCCTCTTTTCTCAGTTATCCTTACGGGGTTCTTATTAGGGGTTCAGGCAAAATGCATCAAATTTCTTTACATCTTTTATAAATAGAATGATAATAATATAAACAAAATGAAAAATGTTTATGAAAGGGGGGGGGGGCAGTATAGTGAGGATAGTATTTGCTGCTACATGTATTGATTGATTGATTTTATATAAGTGTATAGCATGTCTAAAAGAAAAGAATGCAGTGTCTAGAAATACTTAGACAAATATGTATGTCATACAAATGTATGATGTACAACAGTAGAAAGAGATTACACAGAGATTTCCTGCACAATTTGGAGGCATATATTGTAGGACTTGTAGGGGTTCCTTTGTGACAGAGAATTCCTCACATTGCAAACATGGTCATAAACCTCTTTTCTGCTATGTAGCACATAATTACTATTTTCACACTTCAGTGATAACATGTTAATGCGGAACCTCGGAAGAACTGAGCACAAAAACAAGCATTTGTTTTGGTAGGGAACATAACACAATGTTGTGTTAAACATTGTGACAATTTTTAAACAGCTATCAATATTTTGATATATGGAAATTTGTAAGATAATTTTTTATTCAATTATAAGTGCTCATAAGACTCGAAATAGAGTGATTTCATTCATTTGAAGGACACTATGAAGACAGACTTGTGGATTAGTATAAATGCATTTAAGCTCATTGCCTTCAAACATGCCGCACAAGTGATATTATAGGGAATTATCTATTGAAGTAGTAATAGCCTTCGTTGAATCTGTGTAAATCTGGCTAATATTTACTTCAAATCGAAAGGAACTGATACGTGTGACCATGCTTGTTAACTAGGCTATGTGAGTTATTCATTAATGCCAAGTGTTCATGGCGGGGATTTTAGCAAGTGAGTGCTGAGTGGCATTGTTATTTTTAGTGGCATTGCTGTGTAGTCGAGTTACTAAAGTGCCAATTGAGTACTATTTGAATGTCTGGACTTACATGTAGAGCCTCGGTGATCTAGTTCTTATGATCCGCAGATGGTATTCAAGCGTACATTGGGCCCCTTGTGGTGGTTGTGGGCATTTGAGACCAATTTCTCCCACTGTAGCACCTTTAAATTTGTCCAGCAATATATATATATCATACACATGTACATTGGAATGCTTTCCCGTTTTCTTATATTGAAACAATTTCAAGAATTAGTGTACTTGCCAAGCAGTATAATGTCATTATTATCTAGTAAGATTTTTATGAAAATGGTAAGAAAATCAAATCACTGTATTTCATTTTTCATGTTTTTTTTGTTGTTTTTTAGGTTTTGAAGGATAGTGAATATAAATAGATGATATGTTATTAAATCTTTTAGTTTGCATAAGGTTAACGGGCATGGATAATATAGTTATTTTTTAAAGTGAATTTGTTGGCCGTTGTGTAAAATCAATGAAGAATAATTCAAAGGAAAAAAACCTAATGAATTAAAGGATAACTTGCATGAATAAACTCTGTTGAGTGTTTAGCAAATAAAGATCACAAACCATGATTATTCGTTGTGTATTTTCAATCTCTTGATTTTTAATTTATTAATGCCATCATTTTTTGTTTCCAATTATGTAGGAAGAGGGCTGACTTCTTCAAGCTGGTAGAAAAAGGAGAGAATACATGGGACAATGAAGAAAAGAAAGGACTACTCAGGTAAATATCCTGTCTGCTCATGTATCCTATATTTATTTCTTTGTTGTGTTTTGTAATGTATATGGGCTCCTTTATGTATTTCTATTGCATATCAAGACTTATATCTTGGAATCAAGATTTTTAAAAAATCCTACATTGTATTGAAATCTATAAAGTGTTGATGAAAACTTAATTAGATAATTAATGTATGTTTGTGCTTCATACATTTTTGTCTACTTCTCAATTACTTATTCCTACTCTTGTTATATATCGTTAGTAGATAACAAATAAATATAAGCATAGAACTTTGTAAACATGTATGGCTCTGATATATATGAAATTCAAGGACAAGAGTATTTCATCTATTTCCTTTTCTTCATAAGATAATTGAATAAAAGATAATTGAATAAGAATGACCAATGTTTACATTACAGGTAGCCAATTAAATGATTAGAGCAAGGTGGTATTGACTTAGGTCCTGTCGGCTTTGATTATTGATTTGTATCTAATGATTCGATAGGAGAAATTTCTCTGAGGAAAGTTGAAGAAATATTCCCAGAAGAATTTCCTGTTTATAAAAAACAACAATATTTTGTTTCCTGAATAGGCTTGAGTTTATCAAGCCATTGCTAGAAAACACCATAGCAATCATCAAACTTGGTGGGTGTTGCTAGAAACTTGTAATCAATTGCATTTGCAGTTGATTTGCACTGGCAATAAAAATCCTTGTTTCATGCGCATCTTGTAAACAATCCGGAGATCTGTGTGAATTAAAATGCAATTTGCAACAGATTTGCAGTTAATTTGCAATTAATTGCAAGGTTTCTAGCAATAATCAAGCTTAAACATTTATTACAATTCTTTTAATGTCATTCCACTTTAGGATTTATCCATCTTCACTTCAGAATACAACTTTTCAATATGATATAGCCAGTTTGCAGGACGCTCAATAACTGCAATGATTTGTCTAATTTATTCTCCTATTACTTATAAGAAGTATAATGATAAATGTATGTTGAATTTATTTATTTCTGTGTCAAATTGAAATGTTATCTAACATCTTATTGTTTTATTTATTTTCTTTCCATAATAAAAGGGGTATGCTGATGACAGCCAAGCTATGTAGCTGAGTTGGTCTTCAGCGAGTTCTTTGAGCAGGGCGACCTAGAAAGGGAACAACTAAAAGAAGAAAAATAAGTTGAATTTATTCATTACTGTGTCAATTTGAAATGTAATCTATCATCACTTTTGTTATCTTGCCATAATAAAAGGGGTATGCTGATGACAGCCTGTGATGTGTCAGCCATCGCCAAGCCATGGTGGGTCCAGCAGAAAGTTGCCGAGTTGGTCTTCAGCGAGTTCTTTGAGCAGGGCGACCTTGAAAGGGAACAGCTGGAAGAAGAGATATAATTTGATTTAATTTATTTATGTATCAAATTAAATGTTATCCAACATTACTCTTGTTATCTTTCCATAATAAAAGGGGTATGCTGATGACAGCCTGTGATGTGTCGGCCATCGCAAAGCCATGGCGGGTCCAGCAGAAAGTTGCCGAGTTGGTCTTCAGCGAGTTTTTTGAGCAGGGCGACCTAGAAAGGGAACAGCTGAAAGAAGAGCCAATGGTAATTAATAAATATTTCTTCTAGGAGTATATGAGTGCTGTAATTGTTCCGTACCGAAAAGAAATGCAGATAAATCATGCACCATTAATTTTGTTTCTTGCCATGTGTGAACCCCCCCCCCCCCCCCCTCCCCAGTGTGCATAAAATATATAAAATAACATTTCATTTCAAATTTGTATTTTTCTTTGAACTCTATCGGCTAAGAGTCTTGTTGTCATGATTGCTCTCATTTTTGTTCAGCTGTTGGGTTATTCAAATTTTAATAGTGATCTCGTTCAATTCCGCAAATGGGTACTATTGCATGAAACAGCATTTGTAGATCTTTTGATTGTTTGCACTCTCTCTATAGAATTGACTTGCATTTAAATAGAACAAGCTTTGAATTGCTGCTATGCAGGAATTTCTATTTCTTCATACTTATACATCACCCCCAATTTTCTATTGTTACTTGGTGAAAACAGTACCAAAAAACAGTAATGATATCCGCAAAATTATGTCGTTGAGCTCAGTTTCAAGATGGATGGATCTGGTATTCAAATCAATCATTCTTATTTCTCCCAAAAGGCCATGATGGACCGCAAGAAGAAGGATGAGCTACCCAAGATGCAAGTGGGTTTCATCGATGGCATCTGCATGCCTGTCTACAAGGTGAGATGGCTGATCAAATTACAGTTTGCCAATTCAAAGAGGATGAGCAAAGAGCAGACATTTCTTGTATTAACCGCAATGCCTATACTTACCTCATTTTTATTTTGAGGATTCGTACCTTTATGCCTCACTATTCTATATATTTTCTTCTTTTTAATGAAAATAAATGCAAACAATTCCACCTGCTTTCTTATCGATTGGCAATGATTATTAATCTTAATTCTCAAANTATTCATAGTATTTTTCATACCAATATCTCCTTTTTTTTAAAGATTTACTAGTTCAGGGCGATATTTCACCAAGTTACGAAAGACTTTAAGAACAACTTTACGCATGACTGGTATCATTTCTTGTGCTCATCTGAACAAGAATGTTATGCGTATTGCAGTCGTTGACGTATTCCAGTCTTTCTTAAATTCGTGCGTAACTTTAATAACGATTTGGTGAAACACCGCCACAGGTCCATTTTAAAGAATCGAAATTAATGATTGAGGCAAAATACACATTTTCATGTGTATTTTTAAACTATTGTTTCATCATATTTTTCTCAGCATCTATTATGTACAAAAATGTATTTTGTGTAATAAGTAGAAGATTACACATTGATATGCAAATTTGTTTTTGAAAAACTCAAAGATGAAATTTTATCAAAAGATCAAATAATGTTTGTGTACAATTTGGAACATTTTTATATTTTCATTATGAGATATACAATTATTATTACTTTGTTTCATTTTATTACCATGTCATTCACAAAGTTTATTCCCTTAGTTATAAAGTTCAGCTTTTCAATGTATCATTTTAGAATTCAAAAGAGAAGCCCAAAAGAGTAACTATACTAAAAATTAAATCCAGACTTTCATGTTATTTCTGAAAAAAAATGTAATTACATTGAGGGGAGGGGTAGTAGGATAATTGTTGATTTTTACAAACCAGCATTCAAATATGGACCCATAGCTTGAGACCGTCTTCTATAGCAACAATCATATTGAAACAAATAACATTAGTAGCATTTCTTTTAAGAGTATGCTAGTGTAATGTTTGCTACAGTATGTTGGGTATTTAATGTTTTCATGCAATGGTTCCATATTTGTGTGTAACCTTTGAAGATCTTCTCCGGAATGTTAAATTCCCTCATCATGTAATGCCAACACACATCAGAGCCAACATTTGTGCCTCTCCTTTTTATCATGAGATGCATGATTGAAGGTTTGAAATGCTCATGCTAAGAATAAAGCAATCACATGTTGCACATGCATGCACTACAGTCATTAAGATATGTGGCTCATCACAATAAAATCAGACATAAAAGTCGAGGAAATGGGCTAAGGAAAAATTAATTTGGGAAATTTTGATTTTCTTATTTTTCTGAGTCTCTTTTGTTTCAAGATTTGTTCGTCACAATGTAATGCAAAAAGGATAATCAGAAAGTGATTCAGCCAAAATATGTGAGCAAAACTTGCGTTGCAGGAAGCTCCTTCTAGCGACATTTATGTTTGCTTATTGGTCAGCTGCAGCCAAGCCTATAGAACAAGGAAACCCACTTTTGTTCCAGTTGAGCAACGGTTGCTATAGCTTCCTCTCACAATGAATCTGGATTTGCCACTGAAAATGCATCATTTGGTTCAAATGTAAGACAAATCTTTGTCTTCTCATTTTTTGATTTTCAATTTGTCACTCAATACTTAGCGTATGAAGTTGATCGATATCTTTTATTAAGGCTTTTGGAATGAGGAATCTGAGAAACTTTAAAGAAACAAACAAACAAAAATAGAGTAAAGATCTGACTTTTGTCTGATTTTGTTGTGATGGGTCACTTATATATTAGCTGTGCTAGGAGCAGAAACATGGAAGTATGCTTTAGAGCATTTATAGAGTGTTAGGAATGTTATTAAATTCAGAATCAAAATATATTTCATAGTCTGCTCACTTGATATTGGGTTTAGCCTACTGACATGATTTTATACTAAAGATTGGAATTTTTTAACGGCTTAATCCCACGAATGCAGTAACTTTGAAGAGAAGGAATGTTTCTGATTTAATTTTGATTTTTTTTTTCTTTTATAACGTTCTCATAAATATATATATTGATATTATTAACTGGATTTCATTTTCATATCAAATTGAAAGCAGTATTATTGAATGGAATATGTATTAAAATGTACTTTTATTTTTTTACAAACATTTTACAGGAATGATTTATAAATTTACATAACTTCATTTGCTTCATAAGCATGTATTTGTTTGTGCTTTTATTTGATGATATTGCAATCATCGCATTTATTTACATACAAAAGTATTGAGTTAATTCAAATTTAACAGGGCTCTGTGAAACAAACAATATCAATATTCACAACGCAATTCAAGCAATTATACATTTGAAAAGATATTGCACCATGTCAGTTTACCCTTTAGTTCCATATTTTACCCCAATTACCTAGCTTTCACAAAACCCACCTTTGTCATTCCCAAGTAATTTCAGGACCATAGGCATACACCATCTGCATGTCGCTTTCATGAATGTATCATGATTATTGCTTTTGATATTATTTAGAAATATAAAATTAATTTTTAGAAATGTTAAAATTAAATTCTTTGCAAAATTTAGTGACAGATATTATGTTGTAGGAAATGATTTTAAGTGGGATAAACCTCCAGCTCATAAGTGATATATTTTATAGATGAGAAATGTATACTTGTATGTTATACCTTTTAATTTAGTTTTAACATTTTAATTTGCATTGGATTTAATTGGTTTACCAAAACATTTTGATAAGCATTGATTGATTTTTGATAAGCATTGATTGATAATCAGAAATTTGAAATAACTAGTCATTTTCTCAATACGAAGTTTGGTTTGTTAATTTACAGTAGAAATTAGTTTACCATATAATTTAATGTTCTTTATAATGAAATAGATGATAAAGAATGCTAAATGCATGAAAAGTTTCCCCGAAGCCTACCTCCCTAGGTATTCCCCGCCTTAAACCTAATTTGCCTTGTTATCATTAAACCCCTATACAACAATGTAAATGTAATAATTATGTTTATACTTATTTGCCCTTTGTTTCCCTTTGTGACCCGCTATGTTTAACTTCCCTAACTTCCTTCTGTTTCTATCCCCCTACTCCTCTTCCACCCTTCTCCTCACCCCTTCCCTCCTCACCCCCCCCCCCTTTCAACCTCCTTTCCTCTTCATCCATATATATTTTTTTCAATTTGCTGTCTCCCTTTACTTAAACCCTAAATATCCCAGATGTTTGCTGAGCTGTGGCCAGACCTTAAACCGCTGGAATCTGGAACCCAGCTCAACCGTGATAACTGGCAAGCATTGTCTGAGGGGAAAGAGCCAAATGGTTAGCACTTGAGAAGCTCACTTTATATATTTTTTGTCATCTTCCATTCATTTTCAACTTTATTGGTTTTCATCCTCTTTATGTTGTTGACTGTTTACATTTTCTTTTGTTTTTCTTTTCTTTGATTTTTTTTTTTGGAAAGAAGGACTGTATCTATGTCTTCATATTGTTTCAAATTGAAACAATAAACTAATCAAATTAAAACCAATATTAGAATTAAGTCGATCAAAATCTACAGTTGAATTTAAAGGTCCATTTCGTATATTTCAAGAGCTATTTATTTCTTTGAGAATTAATCTTGTCTTTTAGTTTGGTTGTTAAATGTATATACCAGACAGATCGAGACGTAAATTGGTAATATTTCAATTACATGGCCCCTTATACAGAGTAATCAATAACTGCCCAAAATTTCTACATTAAACACAAAATCATTTTTCCAATATCAGTTTTTACAAATCTATAAAAAATGTAGAAAACATTAAACAGAACATTAAACAGAACATTATGAAGTCATATTTTACAACTCATATATGTTTTAATGTTTTAGTTTGTTGTGTTTTCATCCTTTCCCATATTGTATTTTGTTTCATGTTATTTGTTTCTAACTCACTTCAAGTTTTGAATTTATGTTTGATCAGATCATCATCATGCTGGATTCTGTTTGCTTATCATATGAGTTCTTCATCAAATTTCATTTTATTTTAATCATAAATTGGAGGATGTGTATTTCCCATGATTTAGCTTTAGATATTATGAGTTGTCGCAAACAGATCAAGTGCATGCTTTGCTAATTTCTCCTTTTGCTTTTGCTTATCTCCTGCCATATTTTGGTTTGGCTCTGATGTTGGCATCTTATCTCTTCAAACATTTCCACTCTAATTGAAAAGAAATCTTTGCTTTTCAGCTTTTCTGATAGGGAATGGAATTCAAGAATACCACAGATAATTTGAGTACAAAACTAATAGGATGGTCATAGGACAGTCTTCAGTAATCAATTTTAGATATTTTTTTAGATTAAAGTTTTTATTATTTAATATATTCTTCCATCAATGCCTTGGTAGTTTAGATAATGTTCTATTTCCCCTCTCTGTAAAGCTGTTCTGTTTATAATTTCATATAAATGTTTCTTTGTTCTTTCACTAATTTTTTGTTTTAAAACAAATCTTTGATTGGTGAACTTGTGTAAGAGGGCATCATTAAATGTCCTCTTCTGTCTCTATTGTTCAAACTCTCTATTCTCTGTTACTGCCTGTTTGCTGCCCTCTGTCGAACCAACAACCCTCTACTTGTAGAACTTTGCGGAGTTAGAGCCGGCCCTGAGGCCGCTGCAGGACGGGGTTGAGCAGAATCGGCAGGAATGGAAGAACCTTGCCGACCACTACGAGCAAGCTAGAATCCAAGAGCTCGATTCAAATAAAGGTTAGAGGTGGAGTATTAATTTAAAAAATCGAAAGCTGCCTTAACATGCAAATTGTAGCCTGCCAAAGGATGAAGGAACAAATTATTAGAGAGCGCTGTTATGATTGTTATGCCTGCCTGCCTCTAACAACAAGAACCAGATAGACATGGACTGCTTGTTTAAGATGCAGCTAGGTAGAAAAGCTTCATATTGTCTTGAAACCCTTTTGAAATGAAAACCTAACCCAGTATCTTTTTCGATAATGCTTCACCAAACCATCACAACCAACTCAATTGCAATAAACACTGCCAGAATCAATGTGCTTGTGTTATGCATCACTAACTTTAGCATCACTTGCAAAGAGTATGTCTTTGTTCAAACTAATCAATAACGACATTTAATGCATTAGCGTTCACACGATTGTATCACTTCTCTAAATCACTAAAGTTGGGGTATCTACATGTAGCTGTAGATTAGTTCAGTCTATAGTATTAAGGAAAATGTATGCATTGTATAACTGAAAAAAAAAAATTTCCGCTGATTAAACCAACTACTATTCATTTTCAAACAGATGTTTTACATTGGTCCCTTTACTACTTTGTGCATATCAATATACAGAACATTAAAGGCAAAAAAACGAAATTGTGTACAATGTTTTAACAGCATTAAAGTGGGAAAGTGCAGTATATTTTATTCTATGCTGTCTAATCTTTTACTCATAGTAGTATTTTTACTAGGCATATGGGTCAAATTATTAAAGCAAGAATTATGACCCAATCGTTGAAGTATGTATGATTTTCGCACTTTAATGACATTTTTACGACATTTTCTGTAAATATTTGAAAGAACAATTTGTAAATGATATCTGAATGCTGTAATTTTTGGTTTGTATTAAATTGCTATTGGTTGTGACCATCATGATATTGATTCACCAGGCAACACAATTTTTGCAAAAGATAAGATATCCCAAATTCGTATTATAATTTACAATTTTTAACGTATATATATATTTGAAAATTTCTAATGATATCAAACAATTAATATTCTTCAGT
This sequence comes from Temnopleurus reevesii, assembly GCA_036244855.1. Lineage (NCBI taxonomy): Eukaryota > Metazoa > Echinodermata > Echinoidea > Temnopleuroida > Temnopleuridae > Temnopleurus > Temnopleurus reevesii. Next base: position 35,371 of record BQKZ01005115.1, on the reverse strand, counting down.
TAGTACTATCAAAATCATGTTAAATTTTCATCAGTTAATAGCATTTGTATATATTGTATTTTCCCTTTAACATCTAGATAGGGCTTTATGGTTGGTTTTGAGATGTCTCATTATGAATAATGGACTAAAATATCGATGGACTTTCAACCCCATTTCATATGTCTATATCACCTGTGTTCAAAATGTTAGCATGTGTCCATTCCTGTTACTATTTTGTGTATTCAATATTTCCCATTTTAATTTGGGCTTGATGATAGTTTGTTTTTAATGTATATCTTATTCTATGTGTGATTTCTTGCTGTAATATACAATGTATATTTCCCCTTGATATCTTTTAAAGGCTGGTTGTAAATGTCTTATTCTTGAATATTGTTAATATGGTATTTAGGGTGGAGCATTTTTTTTTTAGGAGAAGTACCTACCGTAATTCATTATTCTTCCACTGCAGAGGGGGGGGGGGGGGGGAATGGTGTATACAAAAATATTTGAACTTTGGTTTTTAATATGCTTTTAATTTCCTTCAATTCCAAGTGATTTGTATCAAATTTATTCTTTGTTTAGAGACACTGCAAACTTTTCAGATTGCATTCCAAATCACTATGAAGCATATCAGATGAATTTATACACTTTATTATACCACTTTAAACGATTTTTTATTTGAAATTCTGCAACATCTTCAAGTGTAAACAACTTATAGTATAGAATAGTATTGAATATTGGTATTAAAATGGACGATAGGTTTTAAGAATTGGGAAAACCACTTTTCAACAAAATTAAAGCCTAAAGATATTTCAATTTTTTGTTATTTATGCATGCTAGAACACTTGTGGATTTTCTTCAGTGATGTAGTGTATTTGTGAGAGTTGATGTCTGTTTGTTTTTTCTATCATTGTGATATTATCTTTGTCTGTCTGTGTTGTGACTTTTGTTGGAATCTATACTTTTTTCATTACTTGAGTGAATTTGTAGTGTGGATGTAAAATGGTGATATTTCAAATCAGTTTAGTCTCATTTCTACTCAATTTCATATCATGATAATTCTGAACATATTTATTTGTGCTGTGAGAATGGGGTCATCTGTTGTAAAAAGAGGGTGACAAAATATGTGCAGTTGGTAAATTCATTCAAGATACAATTCAACTGCCGAATTTTATGTTTTTAACCTGGCCTTCTAGTCTTGTTAATGGTCCATTTTCTTTCTCCTTGTGTTTCTTTCTCTCTCTCAATTCTATCTCTCCCTCTCATCATTTTCTAGAAATTCAATGTCCTATTACTCAAATCAAAACTTCAGGGAAGATGAGCACAATTAATCAAAAAGACAAAAAAAAAAAAAAAACCCCAAAAACCATGAGACTGAATTGAGATGACTCATCACCAATTTCATCTCTTGTACGGCCTACTCTTTGTCTAGTATTTTTTTTTTTTAAAGATATGTATCATGTGAAAATTGATTGATTTATATTCATTTAAAATGTATTAGTTAAATTAAAGGTTGTTAATAAAATCGTTTTCTTTCTAACGGATAATTGCTCACTATAATAAACTACTTAAGCTGGCTCTTTGAAAAGTGTGCCGAATCTAATAATAATGAATAAGTTTAAAAACTTTTCTCCAAAGGATAAATGCTCACTGTGGTAAAATACTTATTTTTGCTCTTTAAAAATTGTGCCAAATCTAATGAAATTAATTTGAAGAAAAAGTTATCTCAGGAATAATTTCATTTTTTCTAGCTCTATAATTACTGTAAGAATTATTAGGATCTACTGTCTCAATATTCTAAAATTCTCAAACAAATATTTTTGTTTGTATTTTTCTTTGATAAGATGAATTTTCATTACCCGTAGATCAAACAAAATATTATATCAAGTCTTCTCAAATCCAGAAGAATTTAATTTTGGTGCATTTGTAATGATTTTAAACAAGGCTTATGCAAGATTTGTCAATGAAACTCACTAATTTGCTGCACCAGCACAAGCTTAGATTACAGTTAGAACATTAGACACAGACTTCTAGACCAGTTGTAGAATGCTGTGTGTTCCATAAATCCATCTGCTCTGAGAGTTTGAAATTTTGCATTAAAATCACGTTCAATTTTATTGGGATAATCTGATAACTATTCAATAAATCTGAACTTATATTGGCAATTAAAGACTCATTTACTCAGAAGGCCTCCTTCCAAGTTGATTTGTTTTTAAATATTTAGTTAAATTATTAAAAGAAGGGATTAAAACTGTAGCTTGACCTAATGTAAACGAATCTGGCCAGTTGCTTTGTAGAAAGAAATCCTAATTCAACAAGTGATGTATGAGTGAGAATACATCACAGAAAAAATATCTCAATGGTCATATTTGAGTGGAAATGAGCGAAAATAATCATATTCTGTTTCAATAATCTCGTTTTGGGATGTGACTTGGTCACGTTAAGCTGTGAATGTTTTCCTTCAGTTCAAAGAAATTTATCTTTTGAGGAAAATGCACGAAGCACTTTTGCCATGAAAAGTTACCACGGCAAGAATTTTGGGGTGACCAATATTTTGTCAATTTTTTTGAAAATTTGCATTGTTAGAAACTTCAAAAAGACCATTTAATAGATACATGTATATACATATTTTGACAGAACAACTCAATTTGATCCAGACCTACATTAATAAGTGAAGTAATAGTGCCAGAAATCCCCTTCATTAAAATAATGGCTAATGATAGGAAGTGAAATTTTGTTATGTCAAAAAGTTAAAAGCAAAAAAAAAAAATCTATCTTCTGTTTATTATTTTCTTCCTTTATGACAGTGTGGAAATGAAGAGTAAGTGTAAAACTTGAAGGTTATTACGGTCTCATTAACACCTTCTTGGCACGTAGACTAATTCATTAGGTTTCATTTCTGACATTCTAGACAGATCATTCTAAATGAAAATATGGTTTTGTAATTAATCCATATTATATCATATATGGCTTCCATTGTCTACTAATCAGATAACAGCAGTTTTTATCAGTAATATATATTTCCGGCGTTTGAATCAAAATAGTTTAGCTTAATTGGCACAAGATAAAAAAAACAATCCTTTCAAGTGAGACAATCTTTATTTTGTTTAGCATCATTATTTTTTAACAGATGTATATGTATTTCAGTTTTGCAATATCATGATATGCCATTTTTTTTTCATTTTTGCCATTTCAAATTGGCCAGCTTAAAATGAAACGCTTATGATTTTAGTTTTGTCTTCAGCATTGTATAATAACATTTTGTTTATCATGCTAATATAACTTGATATTCCTTCTGGATAAGAGATCTATCATCTGAGGAGGCTTTATAATTTTCACATTTTTGCTATTATATTGATTTCTTCTTTGTTTCCCTACTCTATCCCTTTTTTTTCTCATTTTCTCTCTATTGCCCCAGTCACATAGAAGCCCGGAAGCAACACGATTCAACACGACTCTTTGTTCGGAGGCTCTTAACTGTGAACTTAAGAAGGAGTTGTGTTCATTGCTGTTGTTTCCGGACTTCTATGTGACTGGGGCTTAAAGTAACTCTCATTATCTTTATACCTCTCCTCAAATTATTCTCTTGTAAGTGCTCATGCGTCACTAAAAGTTGGAGAATATCACTGCGATTCTCTTTTCTTTCCTTCCTTTTTTTCCCTTTGCCTGTTTCCAAACTTGACACATACCCCACATGATCTCCTCCCAATTCACTCGGAGCAGACTAATTCCCTAAGTGCTGGAATCTGCTTACACCTGCACACACAGATCCAGACTCTCCTGTAAGTTTGGGGCAGATGGCAGAATTAATTTTGGTTTGTCTTTAAGTGTGATTTATTTTCTCTCACTCTTTATGATATTGGTTTGTTTTGTTCTATATCTCTTCCAGCGAACTAAAAAAAAAGGAGGCAAATGTATTTTGTCAGACTGAATATGCACTTGCTTGCACTTGTATTTAGAACAGGAGGATTTTGAAAACTGCCTTTTTGAATCACATTAATTTTTATTTAAATTCTTGAATCACTGCTTGTCTTATATCAGAGAGTGCCAAAGGCAACATTTTTAAGACTCCCAAAATCATATTTAAAATGTAAATTGTAGTTTCTTGCATCTTTAAAAATTACAACTTACTATTCCATTAACAAGATGGAATTTGCCAAAATATTGTTTTGTACAACACTTTAATTATTATTATTATTTTATTATTTTTTTTTTTTTACAAATGTTGCTTTGAATGTACTCTCTGATATTTAGTCAATTCATGCAGACATTTTCCCCACTGCCCGACACTCCCATCCCCTCTCAGAAAAGTCTTATTTCTAAATTTCATGCAAGTTGTGGATATTATTTTCATTTCATCTGCCTGAACCTTCATGAGGCCTTGCAATTAATAAATGGTATTATATAATTTTGCTAGTGTTGCATGCTATTATTTTGGGTGCAAAAGGGATTAATTTTCTTTTTATTTTGCTTTTAAAAGATGCAACGTACGTGTAGACCTTGCTTATTACGTTCTTCCTAGGTTTTTATGAGCTAGACACACACACATCACCCTCCTTTCAAAACAGCATAGCTTTTTAATGAAAGGGTTTTCAGAGATGAAGTTTTGTTGAACTTAACTATTTGGATATGGCTGTGTAAGAATATTGATCAGCCAAAGAATATGTATATGAGCCTAAACTGAAGTCAAAGTTTACACTTTTTAAAAAGTAACAAGGAACCCATTTTAATGAAGCAAAGATTTACAAAAAGAATATTTTGTGCGAAACAATAATATGGAATCAATCTGGACATTCATAGTCGTCAGTTATGAGAAATGGTTTTCATCCAAAATTATTAGCATGGTAAGTCATACTAATTTTTCCTCTGAAAGTGTGAAAATCTAAGTTGTTAGGATATGCAGATACATGTACTAGTGGCTTTAGCAATTGGCATTTCTTCAAAAAAGAAGCACAATTTTCTGAATTCCTTTTGCAGGGAGTTTAAAAAACATTCTCTTTTACTTTTAAAAATGTCATTGAAAAGTGACATTCTTATCTTTTATAACTTATGTACTACTGTCTACTCAAATAGAAGCGAGCCAGATAGGAAATCTCTGCTGGATTTCAATTCTGGACATCTTACATGTATCATGAAAAAATAATTATATTCTGGAAATTTGGGTTTTCTTTTTTTGCTCTATGTCACGTTACTGTTACTGCACCTAAACTGTCCTTGTAATATGATTTAATTATGACTTTGTTACCAGATACTGTATCTATGTTAACAGAAATCAAACAACAATATCTATATATTTTCAGGGTTGGACAAAAGGGTGACTTTTTTTTTCTCACTCTTTTATGAAATATTGAATCTGATACTTTTGTCAATATTTTCACAAAATGTACTCCGTTTGTCAGTACTTTGGTGATTTGAAAGAGTAGAACCCAGTTGAATCAATTTGTATTAAGAGGATTAAGTGACAATATTTCCTATCTTTTTGGGGGGGTACTATGTGGGTCATATGATCAAAGACCAATGCAGGAGTTTGATATTTTGCTGTTTAGAGTAGAATTAGATTAATTCACACAAATCCTACATTTTTGAAAGGGACTTATTCCATACAAGTATCATTATCCATGTGTTTGATTGTTAAATTCACTTAAAAAAGAATTGATAACAAATATTTCTATCGGACAAGTAAAAATGTCTTTCCAGTCATTCAGCAACATATGCCACACCTTTTCTGCATTTATTTGTATAATAATGGGGAAGGAAACTTCATTTTGTCTGCTAGACACAACTGGAAGGTTTGAATAGGAGCAGTTTCTTATGTCCAATTTTTTTGTTTTTCATTTCCATAATGATTACAATGCTAGATGAATATGATTACACAATAATTATGTATTTAAAACTCTTGTATCTGCATGATTTAGTTTGAATGAAGTCCCAGTTTGAAATTTTGCCTTTCTGAAAAGAAAACATAATTTTTCAGGGTAGACTCTTAAAAGTTGTTTGACTTCTTATTAGATTATTCATTTCATGCAATATTACAGATTGCATCTTTTCTATTAACTAGAATAATATACACATTTGCAAGTCCTATCAAATAATTTATAGTTATGTGGAGTATTGCCTATTAATAACAGAGCACTTTGTTATGTATGTCAGTTTTCTCCCTACTTTTGTATTGTATGTGATGACACTGACAGGAGCTAATTACATGTAAGGCTGCTTCAAATAAACTTTTGCATCTGATTTTATCAGGCAATAAGCGTGTTTGGACAGATTTTCCCCCTCAACTGACAAGGAATTTAAAGTTGTTTGGAAAGCCAATTGCAGGCAAATGAAAGTTTCAAAGGATGTAGTAGATCCATCGTTTTTACATTATTGTTGGCTATTGTACCAGGAAAATGACTATCAGTACCCACTGAAGACGTTTTATGTACATACACTACTCATGTATTTCTGCCTTGGGTGAATGTAATTCGGTAATTATTTATTTGTAAATACAGTGTATTCCATAATACCAAGCTACATGGTAACAAATGTATATCATTGTAAATTGAAAATAGAAAAGGAAATCTAAAATAAAAGCATAGCATTAATGGACATAGAAAGAATCTAGCTTTAGGTGGAGGTGCAATCATACAGAGATGCCAACCGTTCTAGAATATGCATAAAGATTGAAAATAATAATTGAAAATGTAAATAATGCAACAGCTGAATAAAGTGAAAGAAAACATGATAACAATAACATACGCTCATCCATTCACTTGCAATGAAACCCTTAATATGTATGAAAATACTCCTCATGCATATTCCGGAATGGTTGACATATCTGAATCTTGATGGGAAATTATGTATATGATTTAGATTCATGTACCCCCCCCCCCCTGCTGTCCTTTGAAAGGGGGGAGATACAATATTGCCAACCATGTTCAGAGGATGATGCACACTTCCAAGTTCTGAGAATTTATGAGAATGTATACTTTGTAAAATAATGTCAACCTGAAATTGAATTTGTCCTGTTGCAATGATTGCCTTGCCAGAGGGTTACTTACACTTAAATACACACATAGGCAAAGTTAATGACAGATACTTTCATCTCTAGGCCTATATAATAAGTAGCCAAAGATAATGATAATGTGTTTGGAGATGATCATGTAAGAAGTATTGTTTCATAAGTTGATGTTGCAGGAATTAATTGATCTCTAATTAAGATACTTTTATAAGACATATATGTATATTTGTGCACAGAAATTATGCTTTCTACAGATTGATCTATTTAGAATGTACCTGCCAATAACCACAGCATGGATGCATGTTGCTGCTGCAATCTCTATTGTAATTAAAAAAATATATATCTTTGTTGCAGAGTAGATTAAAGCACTTTTGGCACATTATTCTTTTTTTTCTAGCATTTGCTGCATGTTTTGTTTGCTTTTGATATAAGTTTGTTTATATTTTTTTTCTAATCAGATTTTTGCTGTGAAATTTATTTGGGGGAATACCATTTTCTTCTTTTCTTTCTTTTTCTCTTTCTCTATCTCTCTGGATGTTCTTAGTCTTTTCTTTATGTCGTTGAACCATTTTGTCATATGGGTTTTTCTTTTCAGATTACACTCTTGCCCATTTGTATCTTTGAAAAAAAATAATATGAGCCCAAACAGTTGGAAACTGCTTCATGATGGTTACCACATCACTGTGTGCGCTATCTTTTTTCTCTCTCTCTCTTTTTTTTTTAAAGAAGCATTGGTATTTGAAGACACGGCAAATTAAGCCAAACATTATAGTTTTATACACATATTATATGATCTCTAAATCTCTCAAATGATTTGTTTGTGATTTACTTTCAACATTAATAATTTTCAAAAATATGTAATATGATTGATTCATCTGTGCATTTTTAGAAACCATCATTTATGACAACTTTAAACATTCAAATTCAAATTCAACTCTCACTGTATTATGTAAATAACACTCTTGTCTGCCTTCTTTTGGTAATACATTTCTTCTTTTATCATCTATATCTTTGTCTAATAGCATCTATTCACTTTAATAAGCTTTATACTGTCAACGCATTTATCATACGATTATTCATTCTTTGTTGTGTAAAACAAACAAATGCATAAATTGGTGTGTGGAATAAAGTCTGGTTTCATTCATTGCCAAATCCTCTCTTGATTACATCCCAAGAATATGAAAATTATTTCATATTTTCTAATAATTGAATGTTTACAAAAAATACTGTTGGTTCTCCCTATTAATTTCAAACTATTAAAAAAAAAAAAATTTGCATTTCAAGCATTTTATTTCATGCAGAATTCATAGGGTGTGTTTCTGTTTTGGGCGGAAGAGAGTGATGGAATCATTACATTTCCTGAGAAGAGTGGGTAATTGACTCAGAAAACCCAAATTTGGGTGTAACTTTACCATTATTGTTACACTTCTTAAGACTGCTAGAATTAGCCCATGTCATTCAAAGTAGCTTACATGTTTATCGTTTATCAGTTGTTGATCCACCTTTTTTCTTGTTTTGTCTTTGAATAATTTAAAAAAAAATTATCTAGGGCTAATTGAGATATGATTTGGCATGGAATTTCCAATTTATTGAAGTGTTAACTATACTAAATTCGTATAATTCATAATTCATTTTACTTCACTGTGTGATGCACCTAAAGTAATTTTGTAGTAATGCATTATTCTTCCTTAGTGATTGGAAGTAGATATAAATATAAATTACTTATTGTTTCAAATTCAGATTATGTCACTGAATAGAATGATTAAAGTTAACCAAGATATCTAACAAAATAAAATTGAATGGATAGTTTAAAAAAAAAGGTTTAAAAATATTTTTGTATCAGTGTGAAATTTGTATCAATTCCATTGTCTCAGTCACAATTTTTTTTTTCAAAGGAAATTCTAAATACAATATTTTGACAGGATTTTCTGTACACTAAGCTAATTTTTTAAAATTCATGTCTGATTTAGACAAAACCTGAGAATTATTGGAATTATTGTTTCTGAAGAAAAGTAGTAGTATGATAGTACTTCTTTTCAAGGTCTTCCTTGTTTTTATTATTTTATTTTTAATCAGAATGAACTGTACTGTATTAACATTTTTCAATTGTTTCTTGTGAATAGATTGGGGCCCTCCCCCTTGCCCCCTCCAAACAAGCAAACACGACGGAAACTCCATCCTCAACCTCACCGACACCCAGCTCCAACCCCTCATCGAGAAGCCTTCATTGGAATCTATACCAAAGCAGGATAGGGGCAGCTGTGGCGGCGGGGCTAGCGAACCGAAGAAACGGGGCTCACAGATGAGCGAACAATGCAAGGAAGCGTTGGCCGCAAAGAAGAACAAGAGCTCCCTCTGTTCAGTGATTTGATCTCAAGTTTGATTCCCAAACTCTGGTTTAATAATTACCTCAAAATTTGGATATGAAATTTGGTATTTTTCTTCATCCAGAAACAATGAAGTATTTGTAATATAGTTTTTCCCATCCAACTTCATCAATAGTGTCATGCAAATTAGTGAATGGATGTTTTCATTCAAGATTTTTATGCATTGTTGGATCCTGTGCCTGTGGTTCAATTTCATTTTTTGGGGCATTCAATCCATTATTCCTTTCAGTATTTTCCTAAAATTCAATTCAGAGGGTTTTTTTTTTCTATATTTGATAGACAAAGCAAAAAAACTCACATCAACCAAAAGTCTGGTATGAATTTAAAAAAAAGTTCTTGTGCTTTTTGATAGTGCATTAACATTATTTGCTAGCCACAATAATAACAATTTGAATATGCAGCCCAATGAATTTCAATAAGATGCAGCTGTATATGTTTTCAAGCTTTGATGAAATTGCATGGGAGAACCTGTATCCAAATTCAATGCTTCGACTTTACCTATCCAGGGAGGTGTTTCACCAAGATAAGAAAGACTTTACGCTCTACTTTACGTTTGACTGGTACCCCTTCTTGTGCGCAATGGTTCACATTATTACGTGCATTCAGTGCAAGAACTGATGCCAGTCAAACGTAAAGTCGTGCGTAACTTTAAGAACGATTATTTGGTGAAACACCTCCCAGATTGTTTGAATTCATTCCACTGAATTTAATTCATTTGTACGATGTAGTCTGGGAATTCTACATACAGCTGTGGCACTATATACTGGAGTTATCCAATTCACACTGCTTTATAAGATTTTTTTATATCACTCAAATTTTTTGATGCATCTATCTACAATGCTGCCAGTCAATGCATGTGTCATTACTATAAAACCCACCGCACACCTTACGACCGGCTTAAGATCCGATCTTTGAAGAAAATGTAATTGTGTCTCTCATAACTATTTTTTAACACTGAGAAAATTTTTGATTGAGATCCTGAATACCTGCATTAATAGTAAAAAAAAGAAAAAAAAAAGTACAATACAAGCTGTCTTATCAAAAGGAACACCAAATTGGCCCAGAGTTTCAAGATAGTCAGAACCATCAGAGAAGTTTGTCTGATTTGAAACTGATTGTCCCTTGCATCCGGTATAAAGCTGATTAATGCATTGCAATATTATGTTTAGTATTAATTGAGTTTCCCAAAACATGAATCAGGTCAATTTTTATTGAATGCTACTAAGATTTATTTACCAAATCAGATTGCCTGCCAGTTGTAATGTGTGCGGTGGGCTTTAGGGGGAAGGAATTTCGATTTGACAAAAGACTTTTCGACAAAATTTGATTAACTGAACAGTCACATGTGATGAGGTCATATCAATTTTTTTGAGAATCAAATAAAATGTACATATTTATTGCCCTGAAAGTCAATCCGCGCCATATTTGCTTGTTTGAGAGGAGGTTATGTAACAAAATAGAGTCAGAAACCAAAGTTAATGAAAATATAGTATAAATATATATATTATATGTATTTTATAGAATGTGTGAATATATTCCTATGCCCCTTTTGTTTCTTGAACAATGAAGACCTTTTATTAATGCTTACATCATTGTTTGTAGTTGTTCATTAGTGTGTGACTGTGAGTACTATCAATATTTGGTCAGTTGACTTGCTCTTTTTTACCTGAGCAAGGATCTTTACAACTCTATAGTGTGCTAGGTACAAATCGTCCTCATGTTCTGTGACCAATTCTTGCCGAAAAAAACTTGCCATTTGGGCAAACATCTTTGTTCTCATACGTGCACAAAAGTAAGTTATATTTTTAGTGAATGCATTTCGGATATTTTAGAATAAAGTGTGCTACTTTAAATTTATTCTCCTTGATAGGTAGACCATCGTTTCATAAACTGAATTATTGTTCCAATTTTAAATAGTTGTTACTTTCTTGTAACTTTCCCTAAAATCCCAAATATTGCTTTTATTGTGCTGTAATCAAAATTAAGAAAATTCTGTAGATATTACATTTTCTACTTTTTATAGATTTTCTCTTGGAAGGATATATTTTTCTTCATTGTTTTATTTTATATTCTGTATAGAGTAGATTCTGTCCATTTTTCATGGAAAGTAGATAATAACTATAGCATGTGATTTGCAAGGCGTTTTAATACCTCAAGGGAAACTCGAGGTAAAAAGAACAAACAAATGATGGTTTACTACTAAGGGGAATATATATATTGAAAAAAAAATACAATATTTACAAAATTGAGCATTATGAATTAAGAAAATAGTGTACAAGCATAAAGTTTAAAAATGGGCTAAAGTTGTTCAATTAAAGACTATATTTTATTTAATTGAAAATGCTTGAGAGTGTACAAAACAGAAGCCCAATGAATTTATTATTTTGTTTCCCAAGTTAGACTTTAAATGGATTGCAGGAGATGGGAATATTATTGTATGCAAAAATCCCAAACAACCAGTAAAATGCTTGTGATTGTAAAAGAACAAACCATACTTACCTTGACTCTTTCTTGTGTGTTTAATTTGAAAACAAATGTAGTGATTACATTTTTTTAAACCACCTTGTACCTGTTCCTATTGTTGTGCTGTAATACTTATGCAGCTATTGTATAATATCATAGACTTTAAACAATGAATGATACGTACTACAATATCAGGGTGGCATTAATTATTTACCAGCTGTATTTATTTGAAGCTCATTGCACTGTCGCATATCTTATTGTACATACATTTATCTACAAAAGTAGAACTTTTAAAGCATAGAAAATGAACTTTAAAAACAAATGCAATGCACTTCATTTTAAAATGCAAATAATCCTTATTTCTTATTATGTTTATGCAACTTTTTGTTGACTGAGTTTCATTATATTGTGATTTTTATTGTCTCAAATATGTGTATTATTTCATTCTGATAATTTATAAAAACAATATATTTATGAAAGATTAAGTTTTTATGCAATATAATTGATTCAAGTTATAAATGTAAGTAGTGTGTTGATAAATTCCACATATGTATATAAAACAATATATGTAGATAGATGAACGAAAATATATATATGATAAAATTATTCAATAGAATTGAATAATTTGGGGTTTTCTATGAAATTTGGAAAATCAGAAGAAAATGTGCTATGCATGGCAATAATTCGAAAAAAATTAGAACGATTCTTCATGTATGAACATTTTCACCAATAGCAATACAAAGTCATTGTGTAAAGTTATCAGTAAAACAAAGTATAGATTTCATGTCAACAGAGTTTTATGTGTATATTGAATATGTAGATGACATGAGTAAGATATATGTTTGTCACTGAGTAATTTTCAGAAGTACTGCCAAATTGACAAAGTGTATAGTACTACTGATTTGACATTTGTAATTACATTTCAATATGGTCACAGCATTTTAAATTCTGTTGCTGCCACACATTTACTTATGAGTTTTTCATCGTCATTTTCGACAAACTTGTCTTTCCTTTATATCCACTCAATTCTGTGCTTCTAAAATTTGTTTTTTCATTTTTAGCACAAACCTCAAATTGTGAAAATGTGCCAAACATGATTTATTTTTGTTGTCCTCGTTCAAGAATTGATCATCAAATTACAGTTCACTATTTATTTACAATGAAATTCTTCCTTTGCATTTCTGTACTTATATTAGCGTGTACATGTATACAAACAAAACATGCTAAAAGCATACCCTAACTAAGGATATGGTAATTTAGGAATGATTCAGCATTTTGATTCTACATATGATTTATATTGCTCACTGAACTGCCAATCTCTTTTTTTTCTGACTGCAAAATTTGAATTTAGCATGTAAGAATGAACCATTGCACATTTCTTTCATATTTTCATTCAGAGAAGGAAAATTTTTTTCAAACTTAGATGGTTATTTCATGTATTGTATTTTTAAAGAAGTCATTATTGCTTAAACTGTAGTCTTGATAACCAATTGCTGATACTCAAACGAATGAACTTGATAACTCTTTCAATTATTAGCCCATAATATTTTTATTGGTTTCATGAATGTAAAACCTAAGGTATTTCAAATTACAAAAAATTACAAATTTTTAGTCTGTAAGCAGGCATGAACAATTTTAACTCAAGGTAGATTCTTGAGGGGCACTTAATTATCGCTCTAAATAATTAGTTAAAGGGGAACTAACCC
>BQKZ01005115.1:0-21529 GCA_036244855.1 Temnopleurus reevesii | reverse complement strand
GCACTCACTGCATTTTTAGGAGGTGAGCATGAAACAAGGGTCTGATTGGTGCATGCCAACCAACTGCTACTCGTAATTGATGACAACTTTCGAGCAATACCCCCTTTCACCTAAACTATCCTCAGTTCTCTTCAGAGCAAATTAAAGTAACTATCATTTAGTTCATTCAGATTTTCCAAACCACTTTTATTTTTTAGCCAAATTTATCCTCATCCAATGAAACTATGCGATATATTATGTACTGCTCTAAAATCATATCATACTTGTCTGCTATATGTATTTAAAAAATGAAATGACATTGCAAAAATGTTAACAATCGTCCATTTCTATGTACTAAATGATGTAAGACTTATTCATAGTTCAATCTATTTTGTTTAATCTCTTGATGGAAAATACTCATCTACAATTCTATCTGGAGATTGAATATATTTTGAAGGTCTTACAAAATTGCAATAAAAGTATTACTTATGCTAGGACATTGTAGGTACATAATATGCAAGAATGTAGAATTGTATATTATACTGCTCTGGGTTTGAGCATTATTCAATCTATCGTGGTCAGAAAGTGTAGGACGAAGGTCTTTGATTGTTTCATTATGTAATGAGACAGTGTTTACAACTTGAAACTGTTGTTCGTTGAGAGTTTTAATTGTTCAGAAAATACAGACCTGTTTTGTGTTTCCATCATACAAGTGTTATGTATCTTTCTTTGGAATCAGAAAGCTTTGCTCTGAAATAATTGAGAAGAGGTGATGGTGATGGTGACAATGATGGTGATTGTGAAGACGATGATGATGATGGTGGTGATGATGGTGGGGTGATGATGACGACGGTGACGACGAGGACAGTGATGATGGTGACAGTGATGATGGTGACAGTGATGATGGTGACGATGATGGTGGTGATGACAGTTGTGATGATTGTAATGATGATGATAGTATTGTGGTGAAGATTGGCAAAAAGATTTTCAGCCTAGATTAAAAAATGACTATTGACAAACTGGTATAAATGGATGTTTCATAAAATATCAAGGAAGCAGATTTATTGTACGACAGTTGAAGTTATAGGGCCTCTTTCATGACCCCTCGCAATTAATGGGTTAAAGACAATAAACTAAAGTTGGGGGACATTTTTTTTATTCACTCTGTATGATATTACTACACACATTTAGATTTTAATGAACTTCAATCTGACTGTGATAAAAAATATATTTTCATTGACAACATTTTTTAACATAAAAATTCAGGACAAGATTTTCAAATCTTAAGTCACAAAAATACGCTAAGTTACAAAGTATAAATATTAACATTATAACATCAAAACAGCTATAAGTGACAACTTCCAAAACTAAGAGGTAGTGTATAGAATAAATGGACAAATCATTTTATATCAAACCTGAATGAAGTTGTACCCCAATGATTGGTTATGACTAAATTTTGCACTAATACATACAGTTGCTGCAACATTTTTAAGACCCGAGGCTATTTTGAGCTTGCAAATACCCATACATGAAACACTAATTATTTAGTTTTTCATCAAATGTAAAATTAAATATCATCTGAATTATACATCAAAATTACAATAACCCATGGTATGTGCTTCAGTTCCCACTCAACTTTTCTCCCAGCAGACCCTACAATAAAATAGAGCTATTATTATTACAATTCATTGGTTTCAGGCATAAAGCATACAATATATGCAAATTTTTCACTATCTTGGGAATTTCCCAGCAGGGCACTTCAAGGCGCTCAATGCTAAATTGATGTAATGATCACCTCTAACCATTACCCAATCTGATCTGGGTAGAATGCAGCACAACAATGATAATAGAGGCAATTTATGTAGCTCACATATCCACTCCATTCACCTCACCTGGGTTGAGTGCAGCACAATGTGTGGTGGGACTCGAACTGCAGCCCTCTGGTTAAAAGGCAAGAGCCAGGTCCACTACACTACAGCACCTCCACAATGTGGATAAATTTCTTGCTGAAGGAAATTGATTTGCCACGAATGGGATTCAAACCTATGACCCTCTGGTTGAAAGGAGAGAGCCAGACCTAATACACAAGACAATTTATTATATAACATTTCAATGGAACCCTGTACTGCCTGATAACTCTAAATTGAATTCTATGTAACCTGGGCGGGAGAACAACATTACGAATGACTGGTATTGGTTCTTGTGCGTAATTAAATAATAGTGACTGTCCTTGAGGGAAATATGACATATAGTGCCTGAACTGGTATCATCATATGGTACTTGTGAGGGCACTTTATGTCATATCTCCCGAAAAGCCAGTCACTATTTTAATTATTATCCGTAAACAATTAGTGAACTTACCAATGCACATAACTTGGCTGCATCATATATTGATATTGCTGGTCGTTTAAGTCCGCGAATCGGTTCAAATTCGGCGCTGCCATGTTTGTTTACGATGACGTGCGTGAGAAAATTCACAAATTTTATCGATAATATCGATACCTATCGATACCGAAATCTATTTTGGGTACAGAAAATTCCCGGATGGAGGGATATAAAAGCCAAAAGCCGCCCTTCGAGAATGCGTGTAATTCCTATGGGATTTTTTCGGGGAGGGATTTATTTTGTATCTTTCTGCCGCAATTATGTCTTATTAATATGACCAACTTTGATGATTATGGGGTGCTGAATCCAAAAATCTTTAATATCATTTGTTTCATCCACACTTTAATCCACTATTTTGCTTTTCAAAATTGTCATGATAGAAACTGTTTGTGCAATATTTTGTGACCTAATAGTTAGAAATTAGAATTTACACGTTTCTAACAAGCTTTGAGGACTACAATTCACATTTGAGTTGCCATTTCATTGACCACCATTAATCACTGACGTTATCAACTCAAAGCTCCTATGGTTTGGTACTTTATGGTTTGTTGTTACACAATCATGATATGTGTTCCAAATACCCTGAATACGTTGCACATAACCAACTTAAATGGGTAAATGGTCTGAATAATCTATTACATGTACATGCATTATGGAACTGGGACGAATTCAAGGCCTTGGCATCTAAATATTTGGGTGAATTTTTGAATTGTTGTCACTTTGTTGCTATCAATTATCTGGCAATAATATGTGCAATTGTATTGATCCTATTCATTTGTTTTTATGTAATTTATTATGTTTTTTCTTTGTTATGTTCTGTAGTACTCTATGTTTTGACAGGGCTCTCTTGCAAAGCAGGCCATGTGCCTTGAATGAGACCAACCTCTCTTTTAAAGAAAACTCGAATGAATAAAAATGGATTAAATAAATAAATAAATGAATAAGAGGATCTCCTACCAAAACTCTCAAACAGCTTTCTCCCCTATGCATTCATCTTGACCTATCTCTTTGAAGAAACTTTTGCCGGAAGACAGCAATCTATATTGATCCAGGGTGTCCATGATATGTGGTAGTTGCACTCTCAGTGATCATACAGACAACATTCATGATCCTCTCAGAGCATTAATGGTGCAGTAAATTCTTATGTTTCAATAAAGAGCTTCATATTTGAATTCTGGGACATCAAAAACATTCATGATAGATATCAACGTTCGGAAGTGGCATCCAGATGCATCGTTATAAACAATAATCTCACGAGATCTACATATCAACATCATTGCTAATGTTTGTCAGAAAAATTGGTTTACCGCAAAAATTGTTGTCATGAAATTTGGGTCGAAATAGGAATCAAACATTTATAGATTCATAAATTGACAAGGGTTTTGAATCCAACATTAACCAGTCGCCCTCCATGCTATATGCTAAAAGACGTTGATTATAGATAAAGCAGTATATTTTTAGGTTCAGCATACCACCCCAGAATACTCAAAGTGGGAAATAAAAATAAAAATGGTGTAGAAATACCAAAATACGGCTTCGAACGTGGTTGAAAAAATGGAACCAAATCATTATCGATACAGCATCTCAAAATCATCAAGGTTGGACATAAAGCAACACATTTACATGTAGGGTATAAAGACCCAAAGTATGGCTGAAATGGGTTTACTATGGCAGCCATTTTGAAAACTAAAAATGGCGGCTAATACGTGGTCGAAAATAATGGAACAAAATCTTTTTTTTGGATTCAGCACCCCAGAATCATCAAAGTTACACATAAAAACGAATTCAGTGGAGAAATACCGAAATACAGCCTAAAATGAGTTTCAATGGCAGATGTATGGTCAAAAAGACTGGAATCTAGTATTTTTGGATTAATTAGCACCCCAAAATCATTAAAATAGGACATAAAACAATACATTTTGGATATAAAGACCCAAAATTTGACCAAAAATGTTTTTTTTTTAATGGCGGCCATTTTGAAATTCAAAATGGCGGCTGAAGACGTGGTCGAAAAAATCGGAACCAAAGATTTTTGGATTCAGCACCCCAAAATTGACAAAGTTGCACATCAAAAATGAATTCAGTGAAGAAATACCGAAATACAGCCTAAAATGGCTTTTCCATGGCGGCCATTTTGAAATTCAAAATGGCGGCTGAAGACGTGGTCGAAAAAATCGGAACCAAAGATTTTTGGATTCAGCACCCCATAATTGACAAAGTTACACATCAAAAAAAGAATTCAGTGAAGAAATACCGAAATACAGCCTAAAATGGGTTTTCTATGGCGGCCATTTTAAAATTCAAAATGGCGGCTGAAGACGTGGTCTGAAAAATCGAAACCAAAGATGTTTGGATTCAGCACCCCAAAATTGACAAAGTTACACATAAAAAAATGGATTCAGTGAAGAAATACCGAAATACAGCCTAAAATGGCTTTTCTATGGCGGCCATTTTGAAATTCAAAATGGCGGCTGAAGACGTAGTAGAAAAGACTAGAATCAAATATTATTTGATCAAGCACCCCAAAATCAATAAAATTGGACAGAAAATTATAAGATTGGGGGAGAAAGACCCAAAATATGGCCAAAAATGGGTTTTCCATGGCGGCTATTTTGAAATTCAAAATGGCGGCTGAAGACGTGGTCGGAAAAATCGGAACCAAAAATTTTTGTATTCAGCACCCCCCCATTAACAAAGTTAGCTCAAAAAATCAATTTTAACAGACAAATCGCGCGGGATTACATAGTAGCCTCTACTATGTGGTGAAAGGTGGTTTTATTTTAGTCCTTTTACTTTATCACAGACTGCAGACACTTGGGAGCTTAAAATCGTGAGAAAGCTTCATCCAAACCCAGGCCACTTGGTCTGAGCTTCCGATCACAAAGCCAGAGAGACGCGATCCTGAAATGAGCACACAAATTAAATGGCAGTGGCAGTGGCAGAAACAGCACAAGCTATCTTTACTACAATGGAAGTAGCTCCAGTAGAGATCAAGGACTGCAGACGCTTGGGAGCTTTAATCGCGAGAAAGCTTCATCCAAATCCAGGCCACTTCGTCTGAGGTTCCAATCACAAAGCCAGAGAGACGCGATCCTGAAATGAGCACACAAATTAAATGGCAGTGGCAGTGGCAGAAACAGCACAAGCTATCTTTACTACAATGGAAGTAGCTCCAGTAGAGATCAAGGACTGCAGACGCTTGGGAGCTTTAATCGCGAGAAAGCTTCATCCAAATCCAGGCCACTTCGTCTGAGGTTCCAATCACAAAGCCAGAGAGACGCGATTCTGAAATCAGCACACAAATTGAATAGCAGTGGCAGAGGCAGAAAACAATACATTGTTGCATTTAATATCAATGAAAGTGATAGTAATGACGTCATAACAAAGGAAAAAGAGAACATGGAGACATGCAAGCAATCTTTACTACAATGGAAGTAGCTCTAGTAGAGATCACATACTGCAGACGCCTGGGAGCTTACAATTGCGAGAAAGTTTCATCCAAACCAAGGCCACTTCGTCTGAGCGTCCGGTCACAAATCCAGAGAGACACGATCGTGAAATCAGCACACAAATTGAATGGCAAAGGTACAGTGGCAGAAATAGAACATTTTTGTATTTAATATCAATGATAGCGTTAGTGCTGACAACCTGGCAAGGAAAAAAAAGAGGACGTAGACAGTACAAGCTATCTTTACTACAATGGAAGTAGCTCCGGAAGAGATAATGGACTGCAGACGCTTCGGAGCTTATAATCGCGAGAGAGCTTCATCCAAACCCAGGCAACTTCGTCTGAACTTCTGATCACAAAGCCAGAATGACGCGATCCTGAAATCAGCTCACAAATTGAATAACAGTGGCAGTGGCAGAAAACAGAACATTGTTGCATTTAACATCAATGAAAGCGATAGTAATGACGTCATAACAAAGGAAAAAAAAGAGGATATGGAGATAGATACCGCAAGCTATCCTCATTTCAATGGAAGTGGCTCCGGTAGAGATCACGGAATGCAGACCCTTGAGAGCTTATAATCGTGAGAAAGCTTTATCCAAACCCAGGCCACTTCGTCTGTGCTTCTGATCACAAAGCCAGAGAGATGCGATTCGGAAATTAGCACACAAATTGAATGGCAGTGAGGATACAAAGGATATTGCCCCTAGAAAGGACCGTACACCTCTCCACCAGGATGAAGAAAAAACTGTGGCAGCAAAAAGGCGAACTCTTTGAAAGAAGGATAAGGAAACATGGGAAAGTCCTAAACATAGGTGTTGATGTGACCATCATGATTTAGAAAACTTGATTATTGGCAAATCAAGGAATTCAAATTTCCAAAATGTATTTAATCTTCTTGTCTTCCGTGCTTCAGTAAAATAGCACCACCTATGCATTCCTAATTCCAACATAGAAGAGCAACAGGATTGAAGTTTGTTCTCTGATAATTTAGCCTAAAATGTCGTATTTGTTACTCGACAAAACCAGTTTTCTCCTGAAAAGGAGGCTAGAAGTTTCAAGGAGCAAGTTTATGGAACGATTGTTGACAGAAATGAATTACCAAGCCAACCCGACTACGACTTTCTTTTTTGACTGCTTTTTCAATAGGAACATACCCAGATGCAACCGATCAAGCATCTCTTCTCGAGCCCACCAGAAGAGTTCAAGGGGAGGACATGCAACCAGCAGTGGATCTGCAGAGCAGGCAGAGCTTCCCTCCTCTTTGAGAGTAAGGAAAGAGAACACTTTTTATTCCGCACCTGTACAGCACAACTTGAAATATATATACACCAAAGCAGCTTCGCTTCTGAAGACACATGAATTTGATGCACTCATTACTTTGCACAATCTGCATATTATTGAAGTCACCGAAGTGAAACCAAAAAAAATCACGGTATGAACTAGCTGACATTGAGCGAAGTCCCCCTAGAGGGTTTTGAACTGTTCCATAACCTTAATGACCAAGGTAGAGGAGTGTGCCTATATATTTGGACATCATTAGATGGGGTAAAATGTACAAGACTTGAATGAAATGAACTTCAAAGATGCTGTGTTTATAGTGATTACCCTGCAAAACTCAAAGAAATTCCATGTTAGTCTTGTGTACAGGAATCCAAGGGGTTAAAATGTTTTACATGAGGAATGTGTGAATCTTCATCACATCACAAGTACTGCAGGAACAATTGCAATGACACCTTCAAAGTCTGTGAAGTGGAGACGGACCTTCTTGTTCTTGTTGACTCTAAGCTTTCCTTTAGAATGAAGTCTCAAATGTTGTCTCCAAGCCCAGCAAGCTTCTTGGATTGATACGACGATCTTTCCTGAATATCAACGAGGACACATTCAAGCTTCTGTACAAGAGCCTCGTAGGGCCTGTCTTGGAATATTGTCAGCCTGCTTGGTCTCCTTACAGGATAGGCGAACAAAAGAGACTGGAAAGTGTACAGCGCAGGGCTACAAAAATGGTACCAAGCTTGAAGGAACTTTCTCACGAGGACAGGCTAAGACATCTATAGCTGCCATCACTCAGCCACCGCAGGAAAAGAGACATGATCGACGTTTATCTCCATGGTCTTTACAATACTGAGACTGATTTGCTACAACTGAGCAAGGACGACCAACAAGAAAAAAAATCATAAAGCTAACAAAATTCCCATGCTCATCTAAATATGGAAGTTTTTTTCTCAAACAGAGTAGTGGATTCATGGAACAAACTCCCAGAGGATATATCAGCTCCATTGGTGAACTCCTTCAAGAACAGACTTGACAAGCATTGGAAGACTATGATTAGTTCATAGTTTGGAAGGAGATTAATCGATGGACAAATTTGTCACCCAACCTGCCACACAACCTGCCACAGTGCATAAAATATGTTTGAATATTTTGACGCTGAGTATACCTTTTAAGATCGGAATGATTTCAATGCCAAGGGTACCTTTTTAATCAATGAACAGTCTCAATCTTACCAGCATCGATGGATTAAAGTAAAGTAAAATAGAAAAACCTAAACTAGTCATTCTTCAAGTTGTTCTTAAATTTTTTGTATCATGGTGAAACACCGCCCAAGAGAAATCCTAATGGTAGACATTATGCTGCTTTTCACAGATTTTGTTCAAGAGCTGAAGTTAAGTCTCCCCCAAGTTTTCTTGGCAAACACTCTTTGATAAAGGTTCCAAAGGTTTCTCTCAATTTCACAGATTTCATTCAAGAGCAGAGTTTAAATCTCCCCAAATTTTTCTTGACAAACACTCTTTGATAAAGGTTCCAAAGGTTTCTCTCGACTGACCGTCATCAGATAGAAGAGGAGGGAGTAGGATGCCTCGTCTTAATTCGTCAAGTACTGCTGTCTTCCCACGGTTAAGCTCGGAAGCCAGGATTTTCAGCTCCGCACCGGTCCGATTTCCTGTAAATAATCAAAAATACAAATAATACTTGGAATTAATATACTGTTTAAGCTAAAATTTTTGCCTTACTCTACTTCTTCACATATTTTTCATAGTTGCGTCGTAAGCATGTTTTTTGAAAAAGTGAACTTGGCGCCATATATATTGTGTTATTATTATTATCATTATTAGAACTATTATTTTCACAACATTTTGGGGTCTTGGCCTTGTGAAAATGTCTACTCTGTAAGATTGCATATTCATAAGTATGCAATCACTGTCAAAAATTTGAAAATAGCAACATGCCAATATGTTGAACTGGTTCACAATCTCGATTATATTGGCTTATACAGTTGCAGACGTTTCCATCCTAAACAGTGCTTAAAGCAAAAATGCAGTACAACTTTAAACTTGTGGATTTTTAGCAGTGTAAAAGGTGGGTTTATTTTATGAGTACTCATTTGAAAGTCAGAGTTGATCTTGTGGTTCTACTGGTATGAATAGACTATTGTACCAGACCTTTTGATGCAGCCATAGTTTCAGAGATGATTTTTCTCATTACTTGGTCAGCCTGGTGAAGAAGACTAGCAGCACATTCAGCTCTACTCAGCTCCTATGAAAGAAAATCAAAGAGCAAGACAAAAATTCATGAACAATCAATTGTGAAAAGAAAAAGAAAATCTGCCTCAGAAATCTAGTTTCACCATTATACTTTTAAACTAAGTCATACAGTCAACCTTTTTTAAGTCTAATCTGTTTATACTGAGGAAATAGCTTTGAAAATTTAACTATCAAAAATACAACATAAAGAGAAAGGGGTTCGACCTACAACTTAGGCTACTGTCTGATTTAAAGGAGGTCAACTTAGGCAAGGGAGAATGAATATGACTTTAGATACTGACCACAATAAGATATATTACTGATTCAGGTAAATATTAATAATTTATTATCTGTGTGCAAAGCAAATAAATTCTACCTGAAATATAAGAAATATACAAAATAAAAGATTTTATATCTTGTTAAATGATGCATATCCTTGGAGTTTTTATAAATCAAAATTGAATATTGGGGTGTCTGAAAAGTATAAAATCTGGATTAAGAATATTTTGATCCCTCAAGAAATTAATTATTTCAATTTGCTGCTGAGCTTTGGCTAATTAAAAGAAAAAATTGGGTGATATATATATATATATATACGGTCAAATGTGTTTTAGCATCCACCTGTCCATAAAGACCATCCTCCCTAGAAAGCAATTAACATAGACCACCTGTTGTTAAAGACCACATTTCCTGTCTCCCATGGGTGGTCTTTATAGGCAGGTTTGTCTGTATACACAATCTCACCTTTGCTTCTTCATCATCTTCTTGTAAAGGCGGGACAGGAGAGAGGAAAGATGACTGAAGCTTCATCCAGACTGGTGCACTGCAAATAAAAACAATGTCAAATATTTTATAATGGACTGAACGTCTGAAAATACTTCATACTTCCACTTTGAAATTGAAGGGCAAATAAACTTGACTGAATAAACAACTCCACATTCAAGTCTTCTCAATGTCTCTGACAAATAGAAAAAAGAAATGCCATCTCCCATATTATTTAGCAAACAGGTGCAATGTGTGTTTTATATCTGGAGGGCTTTTCATGAATTTTGGCATCATCCAACACTTACCAAAGCAACAGTCGGAGATGATGCTTTTCATCCAGTGAAAATCAACTTGATTCAAGGATTTCATTTGATTTAGTCATTTCTGACCTATCGTCCTGGCAACAATCTTCATGAAGTTACCCTTCAGTTTGCAGAATAACTGAAAATCGTTTTAATGACTCAAGCACTTGTAAATTCTGAAATGGGAATTATTGGTTCTAACATATTTGTCCACCATTTCTCTAGGTTTAAGTATTCAATATTGTAATAATTCCTTGCTCTTCACACCTGACTGCACCTTGTTCAAACAAGATAACATTCAAAGAGTATGAATCAAGGTACAGCACAACATAAATGTCAGATTCAAAGAATACAGTAAACTATGCCTGTGATTAATTTGTTATTAGACCAAATTATGAATATCAGTTTGTTACCTCCAACTTGCTGAACGTATGAAAACTATAGTTTTACTTTTCACAAGAATTTCACAAGAAAATTATGGTTCAATTATAAATAATCATACATGTATGATACACAACATGAAAATACAGTTTCAATTTCTCTTTGACATTTTACTCCCTTTTAGTCTTATTTTCCACATGAAATGTTTTCCAAAATAACATTTTAAAAAATTCTGACTGCCGATGCTATTTTTGAAAAAAAATGGCATTCTTTGACATCACAGAAAAAAATCTTTGTTGAGTCCATTTCAATTCAATTCAATTCAATTCAATTTATTTAATTCAGATTTAAAAAAGTACATACATATAGGGGAAAACATATATATAATTTAAAAGAATGAGGAGACAGCTTGGAAGACAAGAGTCTTATTAGCTGCTGCCCCCAATTTGAACGAAGGGTATTACATATGCAAAACAATTGACTAATTTCCTAAATAAAAGCAGGAAATAATGTTCCGCCCTACTTACAGAATGGCATGGTCAACCTGCTCATCAGCATCGATCAGTAGAGAATTCTCTTCCCATGGTGCTTTGCTTGCATCAGGTAGTTCAATTCTGGTTGCCATGGTAACTATCGTTTCCTCAGGTATTTTCGCTGTTCGTCTTGCATTCCTTGAGAGGGCAATGTTTGGGCTGCAGTCAAACTCAATCTGACAGAACCCAGTGGAATCTGTGATATGATGAATAGAAGAAAATTTATGGAAATAAATAAATTTGTATTTAGCTCATGGAACAACTGGTATTTCTGTCATTTCAGGAGAGGAATCATTTTAGAGCCAATTCAGTCACTATTTTTTCCTTGAATTGGCAACATTAATTGTTTGGCAGACCTGGAGAATAGTGACCAGATGCGTGCGATGTATTCAATTTGTGTACAATCTTATGGAAGCGTGCGGTAGTGCGTCAGCGATGATTTTTGCACCAGATTCGACCAACATACATTTGTAAAGTTGGCTCAAGTTTACACTTTTTAATGCCAAAATCGATTAAATCTTCAATAAATTTTCATTAAATATGGAAGGAGGGGAAAGAAAATAACATCTAAAACCATTATTCTGTTTATAAAATGTAATAAAAGTCGCTTTTGGACTTGTTTTATGAATGGTTATCTGTGTGTATTTTGGACTTCTGCTGCCGATGTTTGCAATTTTTACATGGCTTGCGCACGCAATCTGGTCGCTATTCTCCGGGTTTGCCAATTTGTTTTTAATTCTCTCATTACAACAGTAATATTCATCATAATAATGCAATTTGAATCTTCATTTCCACAAAGCATGTTAAAAGGTTACAACTTGCCAATTCGCATGAAAACACTTTGTTGCTAATTTAAGGATATATGGCAATTTCAGTGATTATTTTGATTCAAAAAATTCTTTCTGACAAACGGCAAGAGTCATGTCCAGAAGTTAAACTTCTACAAAACTTCTACAGTAGATTTTACTGTATTATCTATTGCATGTATGCACATTCAAACCACATATCGTTTTGATGGTTTTAACGTTTTCAAGAACAGATACCATGGGTACTTACATTTGCGAGCAAGTTGGAAGTAGCTGTACCTCATACTCCTATAGAACATGTTATCATCAATGAGAAAGAGAACTCGACTTTGCTCATCTTCCACCTGCGATGCCATCTCTGATAAACACCCAGCTACCTTTGCGTAAACTTCCCTCCGAATCGCTGAAATGTCCACAGTGCCATCAGTCGAATCAGGACTGCTATTTTCTGTTTGGAGGTGTGTTATGATTTGATGTAAAGTTCTCTCCTCCTGTGTGATTTTATGGATGATTAAATCCAAGCATTCCACAATCTGGTGTCTGTATTCCTTCCAGAGTGTATGTTTCTAATGTGTTAAAACAGAACAGAAATTAATCATTAGCCACAAAGCGAAAAAAAAATATATTAAATGGGACAAGATAATTGTCAAGAAAAAAGAAAGAAAATGAGACCTTATATCTCTTAATGTTAGCCTGTTAAGATGATGGGTACTAAAATGTGACAAATAAAGAAAATGCTAAAAGTAAAAAAAAAATGATTAATCAATCGCCACTAACTCGGAAGATTCAGATCAAGTTGATCATCAACATTTCTAAGTTTGATAAACTGTCATTTATCTCTTAAATTTACATTTTTAATAAGAGAAGGAAAATGATGTTATGGCGATTAGAGCTTAACAAACCTGGGAGTCATCAGTCTCAGATGAAACAACTTGAGCGGCTGGGTCCAGCTTCTCTGGAATTATTGCATCATAGCAAACATGTATCACGCTGATACCACTGTCGGCATCACTTCGCCCCTGGACCGTCGGCGTAGATTGAGTCGGGGACCGCCTCCTCCTCATTGACGCGAGCTCAATTATCAATCTGCATAAAGTCGTCTTTCCAGACGCGGGAAGTCCACACATCGCACAAATACTTAATCTAGTATCCATGATTATCGTTGAAATCTATATATCTATTACGTTGGTTGTATCGTATCATCTAATATTTGACCTATTCTTCGGAAGAACTCCGCTCAAAATTCATACAGGAATTTGTTGTTTACTACGTGTTGGCGTATGGAACGCTACATGTGATACATGGACGTTGGAGTCAATATTTATGGTTTCAGCTACACGTATCACTCGGCTATAATACTGCAGATCAATACCCTTTGAAATTTACAAAAATAATAGTGTTGCAAATGTCCAAAATAGATTATATCTTTATCAGTGTTGCAAAATAGATGAAGCTTAAGTTTTTACAAAATAAATAAAAATGATAACAATTTGTCATTTTCTACAATAAAAATGAGTATGCGGTCATGTTTATTCATTATGCCTCCCTCTGCCTTTGACCTTCTTATAGTAGGGGAAAACAGGTTGAATTGACAGTACCTAAACTGCTCTCAATAAGGGAATCAATTTTACAAAATAATATTTTAAAAAATATCAACACTGTAAAATATTGTTATGATAATACTTAGTGCGGATACATATAATGCCTTTCCAGTCGGTTTTGACTGGTCAAAGCGCATTATTACCTGGTCACTGGATGGCAATTCAAACCTAGCATCAAGGCAGCCATGAGAGAGGGCATATTTCTGCCTACCCTGGAAGAAAGGAGAAGACGTACAGGCCCGTTTGAACACCTTTTTCAAATTAATAAACAAACAAATCGCAATTCCCATGCCAGATTTCCTAATCCCGAGACAAAAAATAACAAGAAACAATCAACATTGATTTATACGACCTTCGTCTTCTACTGACTCCTACAAATTCAGCTTCTTCCCAAGGACTCTTAGGGATTGGGATGAGCTCCCGCAATCCACCATAGAGCTATCATCTGTTGAGTAATTTAAGAGAGCCATATCTGTAATATACATACTCGGCTTTTCAGGTGGAAGATGGCAATCTTATTACATTCCATTTGATATTCTGTCGATCAAAATTTTACATATTTCAAACTCGACATAATTATGTATATGTGTATATATTCTTTTCTTTTCTTCTCACTGAGGCATTCATATAATGTGATCACAATCAATTCAGTCCTATTGGCTACCTAAGTGGGATTGGTGGCTGAAAATGCTAGAGCTCCTCGAGTGATGTGGCTTAAACACCCTTAAACTGTTGGTGAATGGGGCAGCAATAGACAGGGCCAAGCTCGACTGGAGGTGGAGCTAGGATTATCGTGTGTGATACAAATCTATTTATGTCTCTGATAAATATAGACGGGTTTCATGTTCATTTGAATAGATTGAACTTTTCATGAACAATATGTATAAGTTACATATATTTCTTTTTGTTATTTATTCTTATTACATTAATTTTGGGTAATGGATTTGTAATTAAGCACTAAACACATTTCCTTAGTAAAGCACCACCCTATAAAAGTGCTCCTCATTAAGATGCTGAACAGGCGTTCAATATGAGTATCGACCTAGAAGTAGAAGTAGAAGCAGCCAGAAGGCGATCACATCATATCATATAATGTGCAGCTGTCTCCTACTGGTCCCCAATCACACCTGGGTAGAGTGCAGCTTTGTGGATAATTTTCAGCTTAGCAAATATAATAGTATGACTAGGATAATGATTGTCTTATTCTTTGTCTATTTTTTACACATTGAACTGTCAATTCTTGCTTTTTTTAGTTTGTTTGTTTGCGTTCATTTATTTCTTTATTTATTTTGCCTTTCCCTCTTTTCCTTCTGCTTCTGCTTCTTGCCTTTTCTCATATTTCTATTTTTTCTAAACTCTTTCTTTCATTTTTATTTGTTAGTTGAACAATGTGTGATCTTATATACCAATTGCAAATCTGAGTATAACGTATAATAATATCTATGATTAGTAGTCTTTAATCATTTATTCTTGTTCTTGCCATTTGTCCCCACTAAATTGTGGAATCTTGTATATCCAGTTGCTGTTTCTGATTGATAAAAAATAGCAATCCTTCATTCTAAAAAAATTGATGCTTGTAAATAAATGAAATAGGCGTCGTCAATAAGCTTCAATAGATTTGACTGAATTCATCCAAATTTAGTTAGGGTATAATGACAAGAGCTCGTAGAAAAGTCGGGTATGCTTGCTTTATATCATGAACGTTTTCACAATCGGCATTCCATACTTTTAAAATATTTCTTCTGCAAGGAGGAAATTTGGCCAGGTAAAATTTGGAAAAATATATATCTTCATGAGTTGACATTTGACGTCTTTATAAACAGTTACGGAACCTGGATAACCGTACAGCAGTGTTTATATCTTATAATAGTAAGTATAGATACGTTTAATTGATGGTTATATAGGAGGAATTCATCATTATATGTTTTGAGTTGACGTTTTTGTGAAGATTCACGTTGACGATTGATCAATGTTTCATATGATGGGGTCACATTAATTCGTATCCTTTTTCTAGAGCATTTTTGGATCGTGGTACTTAGCACAATATATCTCCTAAAATACATAATTATTTTTTAAAATCTTGGCACGAAAATTTGTACGCCTGAACAACCCAATACACTACTTACAAATGGGTGTTACATATGAATGATGACAGTGATAACACTTTAAAATTGACTCTTACTACGTAGTCTACATAAATACAGTTAAAAACTACTAAACACCAAAACTAGAACATAAGCAGTTAAAAGCATCAAAGACTACAGCCCTAAGTTTAAAGTGCTTCCGGGGCAGAGGCAAGATTTATGTTTATGTTTTCTCGAGTCCGGGTTCCAAACCGGCGTATTGATGCGCCGTTGGAAGGCATAAGATGGTGGACAATTTGAGCACATTGAAGATCAACGTTATATTGAACGAAGAATGTTCCCATGGTGATTCTCCTCCCACTCCCAATACAGATGTGATAGCTGAGCCTGAGTGGTGATCAGCTTGAGTAAGCCGTACAAGATTCAGTCACAAGTTCGAAGAGAACAGGACAGTCAAAAAGTCATATAATCATTCAGCATTCATTCACCAGCATAAATGATATGTAAACGGTCTTACTTGATAGCTTGAGAAGATTGATAGTCCAAAGGAAGAAGGGCGAACCATCAGACTTTGGGGACGAAGTCCAAGAATCCAAGATGGCGGCTTCGTTGGCTTGGTTCAGGCCACGTGTAAAAGTACGGCGCGTATAATCCACCGGCACTGGTGCCACATACGTTTCTGCGTGTATTATTCAATGGCGGTGATTCACAAGAAAGGATCGAGTAAAAACTGCCACAAAACCGTCAAAAAGCATTAAA
Source organism: Temnopleurus reevesii (assembly GCA_036244855.1). Taxonomy (NCBI): domain Eukaryota; kingdom Metazoa; phylum Echinodermata; class Echinoidea; order Temnopleuroida; family Temnopleuridae; genus Temnopleurus; species Temnopleurus reevesii. The sequence goes on along the minus strand of BQKZ01005115.1, from coordinate 4,962 downwards.
AAACTGGCTGAAGAATACAAGATGCAAAAGATTCGCTAGAATACACAGTTTATGTCTTCAAAAATACGATCTTTTTATTGGCACGAGTGATAAAAATGTAAAAGTAAGAGCCCAGTTAAAAACACGTCCGTCTCGCACGGCGTCTCAACAACGGCGTCGATTTTCATCGAAAACAGTCTAAACAGGCAGTTTTCATCGATTTTGTAGAGATTCATAAGATGTACGAATTTATATGATGCGCGAATTAATGTGACAGCACCATACATGTACAAAATGGTCGAATGTGTGACTGTACTAGTGCCTGCGAGAACTGATGCCGTCTGCTGCGAAATAACGTTTTTAATAGATCAAGTCAGTTCAAGGCAAAGGGGGAAAAAGCGTTTGGATTGAGGGAGGCATAGGAATGTTTGGAAAAGTGGAGGAATTGAGGAGTGGATGTGCTGTTAAATTTTAGACACTGCCATGTTTGCAAGCATTTTCTGAAAAAAAAAAGTTTGAGGGGGGGGGGGGGGGGACAAATGGAGGGAGGGGATTAGATTTTAGCGCCCTATTGCAGATGGAATTTGGTCACCAATATACGGCCCCTGTTACACCGAAAAATTGCCTACCCCAAAGCGGCCCAGGTCCGTAGTGGGGCAGATTCCGACCTTGAGGGGATTAGCGGCGGGCGGGTATGGTCTGCAAAAAGAGCCTGTTTAGACCGCCCTCCATCCCAAACCCAAAAACCTTCACTTGAGTCCATTGCCTCTCAGGAATGTTGTAAATGAAGAAATAGTGTTGCACACTAGTCTTCTGTCACAGACCATTGGTTACATATTATGCAGTGCATATCAATATGTGTCTGATTCATAGTCTTCAATTAGAAATTGGGAAACTGAAAGTGATGTCTAATTATGATTATAAGTAGCTTTGGCAGTAGATTACGAAATGCACTGTGCCGAGAAATAAAAATTCAAAGTTGAAAGTCTGTGAATTCAGACTAGTTACGGACCTGGTCCGGTTTTGGTCCTGTTTCTGTTTACACCGCAATTTTTCCGACCCTGAACCTCCCCGAATCGCCCTGAGACCACATCTGGATGTGGTCTCGGGTCAGTTTGCTTGAGCGACCCTGGGCCGGGTTGAGGTCGGTTCTTCCGTGTTTACACCAAAAAATTAACGACCCCAAAGCGACCCGAAACCAACCCAGGGTCGCTAATTTTTTCGGTGTAACAGGGCCCTACCTGAACCTAACCTTATACCCTAATCCGTTTGTCTGATGATCAATTCAAGCCCCCAGTGATTCAACCTACGGTTATTGAAACCAGGATGGGGGGGGGGGGGGGGGAAGGGGCAAAAATTTAAGGGGGAGTGAGAACGATTGCTCTCTTATGCCCCTAAAGCTTTCTTCTTTTTTTTTTAGGGGGGGGGGAGTGATTTATAGAACCCCTTGTAACCCAGATCTTACTGCATTAAGACAAAATTTAGCTCCTTGAAAATGTCTCAAGAAGAGCTAAATAAGTCCTGAAGTTCAGTCCAGGGGGGAGGGGGGGGGAGGGGGTTAGGCCCTATGGACCAAAATGCACTATAAGGGTCACTCACCCAATGAACTGAGGAAGTTTATGAAAATTCAAATTTACTGATGGCGGACTAAAATTTAGGATAAATCAATCATGGGGCATTACTCTGGACAGAAGCTAGAAAGGGGGAGGGGCAGATGAGGGCAGTATGGGGGTAAAAAAGCCATGGTTGAGTTTATATTCGTGAGAAAATGAAATATGTCACCAGAATTCATTTTTATCTGCTGGAATACTGCCACTAATGGTATAAACCGTGCATACATGTAACTTTGTGCCTAGATACTTTGGAACAAAATTAACTTTCTCTGCTCTGCAATGACAGAGTTATTATTATTGCCCCAGATTGTTGGATTCAAGCAGCACACATACAAAGTATGCACATTTTCCATTTCCAGGGGGAGTATTCCAGCAAGGTGCTGTATGGTGCACATTTGGCTAAATTATTTGTCATTTGCAACTGGGTTCGGAATCACAGCTTGGTCAAGTGTAGCAAAATCTATGCATTTCTTGCCGAAGGAAATTAACACCATGGATGTGAATCAAACGGCGACTATCTGTTTGAAAGGCGATAGTCAGAACCATTACCTGACGATGCCTTCACATTCTGCTGAATATTTACTGCACAAATCACACACACACACACACAAAATCTTTGTTCAAACATGTCCCTTTAAAAAGCATGAATGTCCAAATAATGATAAATCTGCTGATTCTAACAGTTACTTTGCCGAACTATTTTGTAAAAAGTGCCTCGTAGTTAGGATGAGATGCTTTATTTGTTTAATATAGTTCAACTTAGTGAGGATTTCTGCTGACCTCTGCAGATTTACCAAGAGAGGCAGCCAAAATTAATATCGAAATAAATGAATGATAGTGTAGTTTCCGTTTGGTGTTAGGAGGAAATTGCAATGGTGAATAAATGTTCAGCAGTAAGAGCGCCCTCTTTAGATAAGGCATGTATAATTTAAAGAAGACTACATGATCGATTTTAAGGGGATATTGCTAGAAAGTTGCAATTGAACTGCAAATCAGTTGTAAATTGAAACACGCATTTTAATCCACGTACAGGCTGTGGTTCTAGCAAGATGGTAACGGAACAATGATTTTGATTAGGGCATGCCAATTAACTGCAACTTTCTAGAAACACCCCTTAGTGCAGAGGAGGATAAAAGGAAACAAATTTAAAGGTAATACTTTAATAAATTTTGTAATCATAAACTTGCTTCATAAAATTTAGCTGAAAGGAAAAGCATGGTTGTCGTAAAAAAAAATGTTTGGTTTATTATTCATGCACTAGCGAGTTATGACAAGGGAGAAAAGTACAATGTACTATCAATCCATTTGTATGCTGAATTTGCAATTCAAATAAACATTTTCAGTCATTTACAAGTTAGGAAAAGATGAATTTCACAATGTTACATTTTTCCTAATTTTATATGAAACCTGATGCATAAGACCAAAAAATACTTAGTTAAAAAAAATATTAAGATATAAATGATTATTGCATACATGGTAGCTATATGTTTACATCAAGAGGGGTAGAAATTATTTATTTTTATTATAGTAGTAGTGATAATATGACTTTGTATTTATTAAACTACTTCATGCTTCCCATAAGAAGGTTTTTTTTCAAGCTATGCATGATAGTTTATTGCATTAACCATTTTTATAATATGTTAAAATTAAAAGAAATTTATCAACGTACACAGGTCCTGCATGAAAGGAATTTTATACAACTGAATGCACCTACCCTGTTTTTAAAGAAGATTGAAATACATAAAAAGATAGCAATTAGTGAATAATAAATTCATATTTTTTTTTTAATGTCTTAAGATATTGGATGAAGAAAAAAATTGTGAAACCCTTCTACGAAATAAATCTATTTTTTTTCAATTGCATGGAGTATAGTAGCTGTAATTTCACATTAAGACGTGATTTCAGTATTTGGGTTCATATTTTTTTAAACCACTGGACCCTGAGAAAGACTTGGTGACCTTTGCATGAAGATGCTATTAAAGATTATGTTTAGAAAATTAATGAATCAATAAGTAAATGAAATAAAAGAAATCATGCATACCATGCATAGTCATTGTTTAAAATCACTTTTGCTCAATATTAACACCAGTGCATTTATATCAAGACAAGAAGTCAGCATTCTTTTGGTTCATATTGTTTGAAATCACTGGCCATTTTATACACTCACACCTACACCCTGTTTGATAATATGCAGAAAGTAGGGAATAAATTTTAAAGGCTATGCTAAATGGTACTGTGGACAATAAAATGACCTATGATTGATGATTATGATGTTCAAGTTTTTTAGAAAATCAATGAACAAATGAATATATTTTAAATGATTTAACAAATCAGTTAATTTACTATGTTCACATCAGGAGTAGATATAAGGTATGTTTTGGTCAAACTTGAAATGGTGAATAGTTCCATGAATTTTCACTGTGAGTAAAGAATTTGGCCAAAGCAAACAGCTTCCAATAAAATATTTACTATAGCTAGATATCCAAAAAGAAATTCCCTTGCCGCTTTATTCTCTGGAGAAATGCTGAACATGTGTTACACCGGTTCAGTGAATAAAAAAGGAAGTTATTTTTATGATCATCAAGCTCTTGTGAAGGATAGAACGATGCTGTTTACTTTGCCCAAACTCTTTATCCCTTCTGGTCAAGAATGCATGAACATGTCAAACATGTGGAAGTTCATGAACTTGATACAAGACATGACAATAGAGCAATGATTCTGAAAGCTCACACAGGAAAACTAGGTGAATATGGACAAAATTTTAATACTCATAATGTAAATCTTCTTGTATCATACTTGCTTGGCTAAAAGCACATGCAGAAAAACTGGATGAATAGGGACAAAATAGATAAAATTTATTCAAGTCTGCACAACACTTCCAATTTATGATATTGTACACCACTACTTACTTTTGGTAAGGTTAATGGATTTTAAACTCTTTATAGATTCAAAGAAGTTCTTACCCATGTTGACTGGACTAGAAAAAGAGAAAGAAAGAATGAAAACATTCTTTCCTTCTCATTTTTCTTTCTTTTTGCTCTTTCCTCCTTTTATAATTTTCCCTGGATATGTCCACCCCTATACCCCTGATACGTTCCTGAAGTTGATCCTTTATTTCCTTGAATTTGAGGACATATGAAATATCATCTTGTTTTTTAGCCTATTATGTTCATAAACAACTTTAAAAATCAATGGTTGGTAGAAAAATACATGTACATGACGGAATATCGAATTACAGGAACTTCCTTGATTTTACATTTCAACAAAAATGTAAACAAACAGCTGAATAGTTTTAACGCTATGTGTATTTGTCTGTGTATTTTGTGCATGAGTGTGTGTGTTTGTAAGAGAGAGAGAGAGAGAGAGAGAG
>BQKZ01005114.1:2374-15396 GCA_036244855.1 Temnopleurus reevesii | reverse complement strand
AGCTACACGGCACGGGGAACTTCTGGCGGGCTTCGTTCGCATGATGTGCTCAACGAGAAGACGAGCCAGAGACTAGAAAAACAATTTATCAGATTATCAAATTATCATTAAGACAAGATCAGATTATTTAATATGCTGCAATAGACTACTTTATTGTAAATGTTGCCGTTTTAAGAAGGGATATAAAAGTAATATAAAATGACTTGATTCTCGGTACTGTTGGCTAAAACTATTCGCACTCATGAGCATCCGATAGTACATTCGTGCGAATAGTTTTAACCAGAACCTCAAGAGTCATTGTATATTTCTACAATATTTGCTCTCACCCTTGGGATCCATAGCCTCCCTTGGAATGCACAGTCTTCACTTGTTCAAGGTAGTCCATTGGTAACTGAGTGGCATTTGCAGGATCTGTGCCAAAATACAACAAAATACAAATACGCTATGAGCGTCAGAGCCTGGCGGATACTGGCGCTATATAAATATTCATATTATTAAAGAGATGGAACCAGGAAAATTACCTTGTTATATCAAGAGCTTGTTATATCAGTGCTCTTTATAACGAGGTTCCACTGTATTAATCACTGTGTTGTATTTTGATCTGAGGGATGTTACTATAATTGATCAACATGTTCCAACCACAATCATGTACATATGTGTCTCGACCGAAGTGCGAAACATGCACAAATGAAAGTGCGTTTCAAGCTGCAACTAATTTACAATTGATTTGAAACAAATTGGAACTTTTTAGCAACTCCCCCATAGAGAGAGAAGGACAGATGAAAGATCAAAGTGGTAGAAGAGGGAGCTAAATTTATCATCCTATTGAGCAATGTTCTTTCCAAGTCAACATGAAAGTGTATCAGGAAATTATACTCCAAGTTAAAGATATATAAAACATGATAATGAGTTGCATGAGCCAGATCTGCGCATATAAAAATAAATCCAATTTAAATAGCCTTATACCTTTGTACTAAAAATCATAAATTGGAGGAATGAATGGACAGAAAGAGACAGAGGAGGGGACATAGGGAAACATGGCTTAAAGGGGAATTACACCCAGCCAATAATGTATGGTCAGTAAATGAAGAAAAAAGTGTGAAAATTTGAGCAAAATCTGATAATAATAATAATATATAGCATTTAAACACGCCATCTCTCTAGTCACCTATTCAGAGGCGCGAGACAAAGTTACGAATGTTCAGTTATCATTTCCACCTGTGCTGAGCATCCTTGAATTGGCTACGTATAGCCAATTGGCATAATCTGTGATGTCATACATGGAAAACTCGTCATTCACTTTGTTATATAACTTTATTGAAAATAGATCAATATCGTATTTCAAATGAGGAATCATCACCATTCTTTCTGGAATGCTTGCAGAATTGATGTGGCTATAATATATGTAACCGAGAAAACAAAATTCTGTCTACTATTCTGGAAAAAAAGGAAAATGTGAAATTTTGTGTACAAAGTGAATGGAGAGTTCTCCATGTTGGCAGCCATTTTGTGCCTGTACGTTTGCTAAGTTAAGGAGCCCATGAGGCGTGTAAATCAAAACTGTGAAAATTCATAACTTTTGAATGGATTATTTTACTCAAATCTTCAGTTTGTTCATCTTATTTTTCTTCATGATAGCAATTTAACGTCTGAGTGTGGTTCCCCTGTAAAGATAATTAAACAGGAGGTCTGCTTTGTGAAAAAATTTAGGGATGAGAGAAAGGACTACATGTAAAGTTAAACACTTAGAAGTATGAGATAAGAGAGAAATAAGACAAGGAAAACGAAAATCCTTAGAAAAGGTTTACCTTTGATGAAGAAGGTATCATGACTATCTCTAGCAGGATGCTGCTGAGGTTGGAAGAGAGCATCAAAGTTCCAGAAAGAACTCTCTATGAAGTTATTGGTTGGCATCTCAGTAAAGCTGAGAACAAAAAAAAACACATAACAAACATACGCTTAATATACCGCTTAATATTATACAAATCTGTAAGCGCTTAAAAATTATTTTACACAAGTTACAATAATCCAAAAACTTCAGATGCTATTGATACTCTTGAAAACGTATATGAAACTAACTAAACTAACATAAGCAACCCTAACATTCCAGAAAGAACTCTTGATAATAATTCATTCATTGGCATATCCCACAACATGAACAAAAAGAACAAAGCGTAACATTCTTGATGAAGTTGGTATACCAGTAAAGTTGAGAACATATTAAAACAAACCTACAAATTTGTCGCAGCGCATAGAGAATTCCTATGTTTTATTATGCGCTTTATAAATATTGAATTATTATTATCATATATTTTTAAATCTTCCCTTTTGTCAGCATGTTGTAAACTATTTGATTTGGCAGCAAAAACAAATCCTTGGCAATACATGATGGTTGTTGAAGAGACTGATAGTTCAATGTTCAACCTATTCTCTTAATCAGCCACAAGTCTATAGGCCAGACAGTATACATAAGTGTTAATCTAACAAGTGATTTAATTTCTTTCCAGAACCTATTAAAAATAATTTGGACAACATTCTCAAAGTAAAGCACTTGCTTTCTCGTAGGATTGAATAATAATTATCACAATTCGCTGAATAATTGGACTTCACTATATAATGATATACAGTACACTGTAATGCCATAATTTGGGCTTACCCCATTTCGAGGAAGATTTGCCTGAACTGTGATCGGACCTTGAGGAGTGGATGAAGGTGACCAGATGGGGGCATCACACCGAGGGCTGCAAAGTTATAATCCTTGAATTTATGATCCTTCCAGGTTCCTCTGTTAAAACATACATTAAAATGTATGAATTGACGCTGGTTTCATAATTTAAATAATAATTTTGACAACTATTGACTACCAAAATCTCTAAATGTCTTTGACTTTGTACAAAAGTAGGTAACGACTAAAATAAAATAGCAGCAGAAAATACACAATATGAAACCTGAAAATGATCTTAATGTTGAATCTATCAATCTATCTATCCATCGAAATAAAGGATATTTTCAAGGGGAATCAACTTTATAGGAAATTCCTAGAGGCTCTGAAAATGAAATTTAGAAATGTAGTAATATTAGGTTCCAAGGGGCTCTATAAGTCACACCTCCCAAAGCATTTAAGGGGAGATTAAGAGAGCAATCACTCTCACTTAACCCTATTTTAACTTGACTTTTTCAGACCAAGTTTATACTGGGGGGTCAATTTGACCCCCCTTTCAGATCTCGACCGTGGATCGTGTGATTGCTGCGAAATTTTGCACGCGCATAGCGTAGAGGGTGAACTACAAGACTGTATAGTTTGATTTACTGAAAATTCATGATATCTATTTTAAAATAATTCATTATGCAAATTTATGCATGAAATCTTATATTCTTCTCTATTTCTCTCAATAAAGCGCCTATAATAAAGCGCCTATTCTTTACACCATTCCTCATGATACTACCAGAAAAAAATTTGGCATGACAATATATTTCTTATGTTTTTTTTTATTGTTTTATGAATTTCTTATGTATTTCCTTGTTTTTTTGACCTTTTATTTTCTATTGTTTTTTAAATTAAATTTATTGCAGAACATTTTTGAAGCATTTTTTTTGCTGACATGAATTGAATTCAGCCCATAAAACAAACAATAACTACATCTTTATGAATTCTGACTAAAATCACAATTTACATTAACTTTGTACACAAAATCACGTTTTTGAGCCATTTCCGGTCTGACATGCATACATGTATGTACAAAAAGTGGCGCGGCGACATAACTACATGCCTGTTTTTCGTGAAAACAGTCTTAAAAGTTGCGCAAGGTTTGAAAGAAAAAGGTCAGCGAGTTTCACGGTGAAAAAGTTTTGCATGGCGGAGCGATCACAACATTTGTTGAGGGGGGTCAAATTGACCCCCCCCCCCCCCTCCCAGTTGTAATAGGGTTAATTATAGTCCCTGTTTTCACGACATAAATAAATCAAAGTCGCAAGATGCCTCTATGCTCAGAATATTCATGAAGAGTCCTATATATCTTTTACATATCTTATCCTCTGATGAAGATCTAAATCAAGATAAAAAATTTGAGCTCACCAATATGTCTCTCATCAGAGTTATTTTCTTCACATTCTAAATCATCATCGTCTGTGGGACACATGGAAGCCTTTGGTGTAATGTCACTTTGGGTAAAAATTAATATGCAGAATCTAGCATTACAAGTAGTATATGTTATTGTAATATGGAATAGTTTGTTGTATGGGGATGTAACATAACTTTTCTTACTTCAAAATCATATCTGGTGTGAGATCAGTCTCTGGTTTCTGAATCTTTGTGCTGAATTCTTCTCCTTTCTTGATCAGGAAAGTATTTCTTGTTCTGAAACCACAAACAAAACAAACATATAATAATAATGATAATTGAATTTATATAGCGCTTTTTCCAGAGGATACAAAGCGCTGCTTAAAAAGACATACATTTAGCTACATTAGGAATTATAAAGATGGGTTTTGAGGTGTTTCTTGAAAAGGTTGAGTGATTTGGTATTACGGAGAGATGCGGGGAGATTTATTCCAGAGTCGTGGGGTCAGGGACTGAAAAGAGTTGAAACCGGCTTGTTTTTTAGACTTCGGAATCTTAAAGGAAGGGGCACAGGTAGAACGGAGAGAATATTAGGTTTTCTGCTGTTGAAAGAGTGAGGAGATATAATGAGGAATTGTCGTAGACAGTGATTTATAAGTTTGAACAATTGTGCGGTATTGTATTCTTTTGGAAACGGGAAGCCAGTGAAGTTCGTTAAGTAAGGGAGTGACATGACAATACTTAGGTTGTTGAAATATGATTCGAGCAGACCTATTTTGCAAACGTTTTAGCCTATCCAGATCCCCTTTACTGATTCCACCAAGTAAGCATCCTCCATATCCTCCATATCACAAGGCATGATATAATAGAGAGTGTGCAACGATTTCTGATGAAAATCATCTCTATCAAATGTGTTGTGATAAAAGGATGACCATCAGTATCTCAAAAATACAAGAATTTCAGTCATGATTATAATTTCTTTTAATACCAAACATCTTGTTTTCAGTAGCTTCTGAGGATATTTTGTTGATGCATAGTATTAATCATCTTTGTGTAAACATGTTTCTTTCATAACGGATTTTGGTATTCTTCTAAACTCAGAATATTTTACAGTGTGGAATTAAATAGCATAATGGTAATGTCATAATCATCCTTTCTTCCCTTATCCATTAAAATGGTTCTAAAGCGCATAGAAAATGAATTACAATTCATCAATGATCAATTTGGAACTAAAATCATGACCAGCTGGACAAGGTTTGACTGGTCAATTGATACTTACACTTCTGTTATCAGCTTTCTCTTCTTGAGTTCTGCTCTCTCCTTATCTGTGAGTTTGTCTATACTGCCTTGTCTGATCAACTGAAGCTGTGATTGCACATTATCCTCAATGGAGCTCACCTGTAATTGATTGGTAGATTGAGAAATTGACAAGCATTAATTTTCTCGCCTTTCAATAATGCCACATCAATGTTACAATATCTATCATATAATTTAAAAGAATAATATTTTTGGTTTATACAGTGCCTCATCATGCCTACAACTGCTCAAACCACTTACGACATTATTACCCTGTCATTGGGTGGCAATTCAAGCCTTACATCAACGCAGCCAATCATACCTGGGCAGAGGGCAGCTTTATAGATAAATTTCTTGAAGGAAATTAAAGCCATGGGTGGGGTTTTAACCTATGTACCCTCCGGGTAAAACGCAGTAGTCAGAAACACTATGTCAAGATGCATCCAGATCTTTAGCCTTGTATATATACCCAATTCAAGTGGCTATTAAAATTCACTCTTTTACATTTTCAAGAAATAACATGGCTCAAGACAGGCTCTATAATCAAGTGTAGTTGCCAAGCGGTGGGGAATAACACATTTATAAGATGATCAGCCTTCATTCAAATAGATTTGTTACTCCTGGGCCTGTGGTATAAAGCTTCAAATTCTCACAACTTTCCCATGTGGATATGACAACATTCCAGTTAATCTCCTCGTCGATAGTGCTCATTTTGTATCTCATCCGTTATCATACATTTTTAATCTGTCTTTCCAATCTGGATTCTTTCCAAATTCGATGAAAATAGCTCGGGCTAGCCCTGTGTATAAAAAAGGATCAAAAACTGACCTAGGTAATTATCGTCCTATATCAGTTTTACCAATTATAAGTAAAGTATTTGAGAAACTAGTAAATACGCGGCTGCTTAAATTTCTGGAAAAGTATGATTTATTATTCAAACATCAATATGGTTTCAGGGAAAAACATAGCACGAAACTGTCACTGATAAGTCTTGTTAATCAGTTAATACAGTCACAAGATGATGGTCGGGTTACTGTAGGTATTTTTGTTGATTTTGCAAAAGCTTTTATACAATAAATCATGATATACTTCTGGCCAAATTACAATATTATGGGGTACGAGGTCTGCAACTGAATTGGTTTCGTGATTATTTATCAAACTGTTGTCAGTTTGTACAGCATAATGGATCAAAATCACCATTTTCATCAATAGTCTGTGGTGTACCACAGGGATCTGTGTTAGGTCCAACTTTATTTTTAATGTACATTAATGATTTACCTCGTTCATCTGATTACTTCAGCTTTAGATTATTTGCTGATGACTCAAATATATTCCACTCTTTTCCACCCGGAAAGTCCAATATTAATCTGACAGAAATAACTGAAAACCTGAAGAACATTGCACATTGGTGTGATGCAAATAAAATAACAGTTAATGTTAAAAAGACCAATTTTATGATAATTAAGCCAACAAGGAAAAAGATTAATACTTTAGATTAGTCCAGCTAAAGGATGATCCGGTGAGCGAGGTGGATAGTGCACTTTTTGTTGGAATATATATTGACAAACATTTAAATTGGAGCACTGTGCTTCGCAAGAAATTAGGAATTCTTTTTAGGCTCAGATGTTTTGTTTCAAGGAAAGTACTCTTGTTACTCTACCGTGCTTTTTTGCAATCACATATATCGAATGGTATTGAAGTGTGGGGATCTGCACCAAAAAAAATCTGTAAATAGGGTTTTGAATTTGCAGAAAATGGCAATGACGGCCATTGCCTTTAAAACTAGGACGACTCCATCCTCACCCTTGTTTTATTCTCTCGGTGTTTTAGATGTATTCAAGCTGTACAAACATTTAGTTGCTACCTTTATTTTCAGGTTGACACGTAGGTTATTGCCACTCTCGCTGTGTGGATATTTCAAACCGTTTGAGAATTATTATGACACTAGACAGAAGGGAAAGAAATTTGTCATTCCCAAAGTTAAGACAGAACATGGCAAAACTTCAATTTCGTTTGAGGGTGTAAAAGTGTGGAACTCACTACCACTGGAATTGAAAAATATGAATACTGTAACATCCTTTAGTTATAAACTTAAAAAGTATATGTTGTGTGATTATGTTTAGATATATTGATATTCATGTAGATGCATTTTTTTATACTATTCAAGTCTTAGAACAATTCTATCTTCTCCTTTTTTATTCTTGATTTTCCATCTTTTCTCCTGTCTCTGCTGCTTTTTCTTCTATTATTCTACTATTCTTCTTATCTTTTTCCAGTATGCTTCTTCAACTTTAAACAGTGTCTGATCTTATACACCAAATTGTAAATATGAGTAGATTGTAAATATCTAGTTAACATTCTATCAAATCATTGTTATGATAATTTTATCTTGCCATTTGTGGTCCTACGCCTCACTAGCTTTGATGCTATTTCTGTAGGGTTCTATTACCATCTCCAAACTGTATTATCCTTTATACATTTATATTTTGAAATGTTTGTTATTTACGCTGTTGTTGATTGGTAATAAAGTCATTCATTCATTCATTCATTCATTCATTCATTCATTCATTCATTCATTCATTCATTCATTGATGCTGATTGGCTTTTGCACACCTCTGTCATGGTGATTACCACTGATGGTGAAGTTGTCACAAGTCTAAGATTTATGCAACTGCACCTATTCCCTTATGGAATGAGAGAGTCATATAGTGGAAGAATGCTGTGCAAGTCTTAACATACTTGCAACTCTTTGATTAAAAGACTGGGTTTAGAACCAATAGAAATGTATGTTTTATTCCATTATTGATACCATTGTTTGGATTAACTTTGAGCGTAAATGTGCTTGATTCCCCTCAACATAGACGCATTTACTGGACCACTTTTATATGCACGCACTTAAATCAAACGCACTAATTCATGTAAACCTGTGCACTTAACGCAGGTTTAAACAACGGACTGAAATAATACACTGTAAAGAATTCAACCCATATAGTAGCAATAATTTGATCATCGGAAAAAAATAATTTTCTGTGATCAAAGCAATGTTAACCTTTGACCTTGCTTACCTTACGTAGCACCTTTGGTCCTCCATCACACTTCTTATTAACCTCTAACCATCCAGCTGACATGGCCTTGCTGAATCCAATCTTAGCGTTTGGAACAGTCTTCTACAAGAATTAAATACATAGAATCATTAATCCTAAGCTGATCATGGGACGCAAGCAAAAGCAAAGTGACATGTTTGGATAATCATCTGCTAATATCATGACTCAGTTTAGAATATCGTTAGCATGAATGAAAGAATTATCAGGGATGTGTTGTATCTTAAGCAGGGTATCATGAAAATTAGATTGATACAACACTAAAGAGAAAGAGGAAGCTGGTTCAAGAGATAGACAACTACAGTGTGGAAATATAGAGAAGGGGAAGATAGATAGAAAGAGAGAAGGGTAGAACTAAAAGAAAGAAAGACAGAGAGAAAGAGAGGATGGAAAGAACTATAGCAAGAGTGATTTACCATGAGTTGAGCTTGTGTGATTCCTTCAGGTGGTATAGCATTATAGACTGCTGCTTCATGGCTACCATTGTTGACTATGTGAGTCCCTTCATCAGTCAACTCCCAGTGTTTGGACGTCTGCTGTTCAGCCTCAATCAGCTATGGAAGATACAACATCATCATGAGTATCTTTTTCACAATTTTAATTCACTTTTCAGAAAATATTCATTGAAACCGTTTTTTTTTTATTACATATCTTGCCAAATCAACTTCTTTAAAATAAATGTGGATACTAAATAATTCCAGGGGTTGGTTCCCCCTTAAAGACATGAAAACGATAATGGGCTATTACAAAATGCCCGTGTAAGTGCTTATGGCGTTTTGGGAGAGCTGTTGAAATGATTGATCTTTTGATGCATGGTATACTCGGTTCATCCTTATACATAAGAAAATCATGTACATAATCCTTGTTTTGTATCTGTCCAGGTCAATTATTCAACCTTTCTTTTGCACTTGTGTATTTTCCGTTTCTGACTATTTTCGTTGTCTATCTTTGTTTCCCTTTCTGTGTATTTAATCTGCTTGTCAACAGAACAGCAGGAAATCGGTTATTAACCACAAAGAAGAATGTCTCTGGCCAGGAAATATTGGTGTTGCTTTTTTCACATACATCATCATGACGAATATAAAATTTCTGAAGGGGACCGCATCACATGGATACAAAAAAATGAATTAATTTGACCTGCCATTGTGGGATGGGAGTGCGGTTGTGCAGTGCATTGGTCTCCAATTATTGCTTCAAAATTTCTCATAATTTTCTTCAGCACTTCTCTAATACAAAATCAGTATTCTCAAATCAATTCCTCATACCCAAATTATGTTTAGCTAAAATGTTAGGGTGACATTTAAGGGCTATTAGGACAACTTAATGGCAACCTGGGACCAAACTTCAGCTTTGTGCACTTCAAAGCCAGTCCCACCTATTCACCAATATGCTGTGGCGGGAAAATCTGAGGACTTCTCATTGCATTGAACACCTGAAGAGGTCAACATCTTCAGTGTTCCTCATCCAGCTATAGTACTGCTAGAGTAATGTAACAACACTGGTCTATCCACCTCTAACGTTACTACCTGTGATTAGAAGTTCATACAGAATCTGGAATTCCAGCTTCCCTTCAGGAAAAGTACCCCCAATTGAGAGACCAGTCTTCTGTGAACCCGACAACTGGTAATGTATTGTACGTCCCTGATGTATTGGCTGTGATCATCATGTGAGTTCCTGTCTGCATTTACTCATCTGTTTTGCTGGATCATTGGATCCTGTGAACCTTGTAAACCGTTATCATGTATATGTCTTCTTTGTGAACTCCTGGATCTGGTACTCATTCATTTATTCTATGTGCTACATTTGTATTGTGGTGGTCGCTGTGATCCTATGAGCTATGTAATCCCGTAGACTTGATCCTGATCTAGTGCTTGTTCCTTTCGTTCCAATTGTACATGTACTGTAACCAGCCCTACCTTCTGTCCACCTGTGTAACTTGTTGTGTGGTCCAACTTTGAATATAGATTATACCTTGTGTTAATTATGGATGCCATTACCAACGATAATAATGATGTATTAGTAAGGAATACAGATAAAAGCAAATCCGACATTGCTCCTGCAACAGGAGGAAATTCATCTAATAGTATAGTTACTGGGGAGTACAGAAACTACTCATTGAATAAACAGAAAGCCATCCAGAAGAAAGTTGTAGCTTGTAAAAAGGAAACATTATTCCAGCTAAAAGATAGTGGGAAGCAGCTGGTAATAACATGCAGCACTGCAATATTTGAGGCTCTCAAGCATTGTGTGTTCGCTTAATACTTTGCAGAAATCAATCGCACAAGCCAACACCTTGCTGTAGAAGTGAAAGACATCAAAGATAGGACGGGTTTGAATGTTAAGCATGTCGCTCGTGTCGCCAATCCGTTTGCAAAAGACGGAAATCCGGGGATGAGGACAAAATATGTTGTGAATATATGTACAACACATCAAGCGAATTTCTGTGCAATGGTTCATCTCTATGCTTAATGCTTAGCGACCACCTTCCCAAAGTTCTAGACGAGGTCTCCCGGTCCCATCCGAGCAGCTCAGTCGCAGATGAAAATGACAGGCTCTTATAACTCCTTCAAGAGGCAGATGGGTATTTCCATGGGGTTGGGTCCACTTTTCATGCAAAGTCCATGTAACATAGTGATCCACTTTTTCACTTCACCATAAAGATCAATTTCAGATCTTCTTAAGCTTCGATCTATTGACAAAAATTGCTTTTTTTTTCTCAGTTATACATATTTGGATTTGAAATCTTTTCTGGATTTGAAGGTACAGGTATACAAAAATTTCACTACGTTACATGGACGTCCCACTGCTTTTGCATGTGCAAGAAATTGTCAGGTATCAAATTCCAAAATGCTATGGTCTTTGAGGAATACTTCTGGATGAGATACTGTTATTGGGGTAATGTCATTATTGGACTGTATTTGCCTGGTTTGAAATACCCACAGATTTAGGGTTTTTGGATGTCACAAAAATGGACCCAACCCCGTGGAAATACCCTGATGGCTCTCTGAAAGCTGATGGACAGAAACATCACTCCCTGGCATTATTACCACCACCGTCACTCAAGATAGACTCCCCCTCCAGACCTGCCATTTCCACCCACGA
Source organism: Temnopleurus reevesii (assembly GCA_036244855.1). Taxonomy (NCBI): domain Eukaryota; kingdom Metazoa; phylum Echinodermata; class Echinoidea; order Temnopleuroida; family Temnopleuridae; genus Temnopleurus; species Temnopleurus reevesii. The sequence continues at coordinate 3,837 of BQKZ01005114.1, read as the reverse complement.
AACCTGCTTCTGCACCAAGGAAGATAGGAAGTTATTATGCCCAGCATGCCAGACCCATTCCTGCAGGCCTGGAGACCATAAAATGTGACAGATTTAACTCTTGGTACCACTTTGTATGCACAAAGCCATCTAAAAGTTCTATAGACAAACATCTGCCATACATCTGCACCTCATGTTTAGCTTTGGAGTACAACATGGACTCTCCCCAAATATCCCAGGTGATCTAAATTGCATACCTTTAATGCGAGGAAGGGCACACTACCTAAGGACTCCTCCAATGTACACATGAGTACACCTACCAACATCTCTTTGACTGGGGAGTGCATGTCGTCAGCCCAGAAGCCCCCGAGGCCCAGAACAAGGTAATAGGAAGGGAGATAAGTCTGTTGGCTGCTGAACAGATATCCTCTCGCCACATGCAGACGATCCCAAAGCGGCATTTCTAGGAGTGCTACAGACTTCAGATATAGACCTCACAGATACAATCAATTTGAATGAAACTCTTACTTACGAAGGGAACACAAACTCTTAGTTGTACCAGCAAGCCCATTCAGATGCACACACCCAAGCATCGGGAGCATCCTACGAGTCCGACAGCCCACGAGTCCGATAGCTCACGAGTCCGACAGAAATGAATATAAGCCTACTACATCGACAATTTTCAAAATGAGGTTCGAGTTAGACATTTTGACTTTCACGCTCGCAAGATCGACACTGACAAATTATTTGCTTTGAGCCCGACAGAATGCAAACAGACCTACAAGACCGACTAACGTAAATGTAGTGCTGTCGGACTAATAGACCAATTTTACCTAGAGTCGGTATCATTTGCAAAATTTATGTTCGGTCGTAATCATGTGCGTTTTCATAATTTTGTCGGATTAATGAGTTGTCTGACTCTAATCCGTTTATATGTAATGTTTATTTCGTGCACCAATTATTAAAAATGTCGGCCTCATAACTGTCGGACTCGTTGGCTGTTGGACTTGTGGGCTGTCGGACTCGTCGGTAGTACCCCAAGCATCAAGCCCTCCTTCACCATGTCGAGTCTGTCCCAAACTAGAAGGCAGTGCAAACAATAGATCTCAAGAAAATAAATCTCTACGTGCAGTTAATGAAAGCCTGCAAAAAGATAAGGAGATGTTACTAAGATCAGAAAAACAGCTTGGTAAATATCTGGCCCAGATATTGATAGGATACTATAATGTTTGCTCTGACATTAATTATGTTAATATAGGTGTACCACAAGGTTCGGTGTTAGGGCCCCTCCTTTTTCTTATATTTGTGAATGATTTGCAACATGTCATTAATATTTTACATTCCACACTTTTTGCAGATGATACTAATTTGTTCTTATCTGGTGACAACTTAACCCTAATCAGGCCGGGCTTTTTGAGCAATGCCACAGCCAGGGGGGGGGCGGTTCTGGCCCCCCCTCTGGTCGCGTCCGTAGAACGCGCGAT
>BQKZ01005113.1:45011-55709 GCA_036244855.1 Temnopleurus reevesii | reverse complement strand
GTGATAGACGTGCAGTATTAAGTGTGAGCAGCCATATTTAATGTGTCGTTGCTAAGCAACCAAGTAACCTCGTACGACATCGACATCGATAAAAAACAGGAAAATGCGTGACATGACGTTTGATGTCTAGCTGACTAAGCTGATCTGCAATATACAATCATATTTCAGATTTTCGTAGGCAGTAGGAATAGATGGAAAATACATAAGAGAAGGTAGAGAAAAAGTAGCATATCGACGACATATACATAATATAGTGGTATTGCCTCACAAAGCATCCAAAGGACAGTTGCATACCAGAAAGGAAAAATCTTAAACAAGATATTAATATCCGCCATTAACACTGCAATGCGGACCAACAGAGAAATGGTTAAGTCAAGACACGATTTCCTACACTCTACAGAGGCCCTGACCAGTAACCAGAACACCCAGCGTCTCGCTCTGTGGGCAGAAATCTTACCCAAGATCTAAATACGGTCTCTTTTATTAGGCCAAGGGATTCTCTTCCATCTGGTGCCAGGGAACCATGACCATTCTGGCCTTGCCGCAAGTGATTGAGAACTGTATGTCGGCCAATGCAAAACAGAGCTCACAAAGTAGAGGTTAAATGAAGTTGGTAACTTCTCTTACCTGTGTAGAAAGGATCAAACCATTTAAAATGTAATTTTCTGTCCACTATTCCTGACATCTTGTACCTCAAAGGACTTATAGCTGACCTCCTGCCAAATGCCAAGCAATGCATCGAGTACTGGGCCCCGTAACATAAAGCTTTGCGATCAATCGCTAATCTGATAGCGATTGATATCAATCGCAAGTCTATGACAAATCATGTACTAAAGTTTGCAATTGATCGCAAAATCAAATAGCGATTAATCGCAAACCTTTATGTTACAGGGCCCTGGACTGAGAATCTCAAGGAGAGGAGGAGATAGATAGAGAGAGAAGAAATGTAGGCTTTGAAGCGCTTCTCATTCAATTCTTCATATTTATCCTTATACACAATACGCACTGATGTTGTCATATTTTTCATTGGATAATGGTGACAATATATATATCGATGTGTTGTAGGTGAAGTTACACCTTTTTTCAACGGAATACTTTAAACATGTAAGAAAGTCGTAATTCATCCCATGTTACTTTTTTATAAGTAATTTACAATTGAGCGTTTGAGGCAGAAGCGAACAAGTGCTGATAATGCTACGGATTTCTACGCATAATCGATTTATAGAAGTTTTAGGCCATAATTGATTTAACTCTTTCTTGAAACGGGTTTCAGGTCTTCCCAGATGAAGACACTGTACCCTTTGTAACTCATGTTACTTTAAACTGAATCCACATAGAGTTGATAAGCGCTATATAAAAGCCGTTCATTATTATTATTATTATTTTTATTATTATTATTATTATTATTATTATTATCATTATTATTTTCTAGAACCGATTTTTACCATATATGCTTTACTTTAAAAACAGGCAGTCGTCTTTATTGGTGTGATGGTGGTCTAGATAAGATCGAATCTAGTGATTTCTCTGGACATGATCGGCAGGTGGTCCTCAATCTTGGAGATGGACATCATGCTTTTGGGATCTCAGTCATTGGTCAGTCTGTGTATTGGACAGACTGGAGCGTCCGACGTATACTCAAGGTTTATAAACTCACCGGTCAGAATAATGAAGTATTGGGTCATAGTGACTTTGCTCGACCGAACGCACTCTTTGCTGTCAACAATGCCTCACTTCCGTCAGGTAGGATATGGACACTCTTGAATCATACCGAAATAATACCGAATTAAAAGGTTTTGGGTCAGATGATAATTGTAGAATTCCTCCCGATTGCATGAAAATTTTCAACATAGTTTGTTTAATATGCATCAGATTGTAACTCTTTATCTATTGATTGTCTCCTTTCTACATGTACGATTTTGGTAACCTTTTTTATCGTTGTTATTCGAGATCTCATTAAAAGGTTCTTTACAAAAAATAAAAATATTCATACACCATATATATGATTAATTTTGTAATCAGCACAATATGGCAGATGGAAGTAAAGAAGGGCAAAAGGTGTTCATAAAACTAAAAAACGACCAAGTTGGCAACTCTTTCGAATGTGGGTCCTCACAGTGTAAAAACAGCTATTTCTTCCTTCTTCATTTTATTAGATGAAAGGACAAACTTTGCAATCACGGGCACTAAGATGTAACAGACACATTTCAAATATTTAGATGCCTTGTGTTGTGTCCTCATGCATCTTGATATATCGTTTTCATCCACAGGAATCAATTCGTGTACGGAAAACAATGGCGGCTGTTCTAACCTCTGCTTACCAACGGCCATTGGTAGGACATGTACCTGCGCAGATGGAGTAGACTTGGCACCTGATGGAGTAACATGTGTCCAAGGTATGAGCTCATAATAACCTGTAACATAAAAGAGAAATGATTAATCATCAATAAATGATGATTAATGTAGACCTGCCTGTATAATGTGAACAATTTTGATCTCGCGTCATGTCGAGGCTATGTACTTTGTATGTGCTCTGCCATCTCGACCGTGCTGACCTGCACAGTATATAGTGACCACTTTGAGAGCACTAATCGATTGAATTAGAAGTTGACATTGATTAATTAGTTCAGAGTCGAGAACATCGACAAGATGACATATAACAACTGTTTAGAATTGTGGAAAGGAGAGCACTCTGTCGCAGTAGCTTACTCTGTTGTTGTCGCTTCCCTTTTATTTATTCAATTTTTCCCAATAGAAATCCAAATCTATCTTGCAGTATGACCCCTATAAAACCAGTTAACTGAATTGTGGAACAATGCTTTCTTTCAGAGATGGACATAGAGTGCCCACTGGACTTTTTATTTGGAGGGGTTGAGGAATCATGTGATAGATCACCCGGAAGTAATTGCTCTGTGATATGTTACTCAGGACTAGTTCCGGCTGTCGATTACGTCATATGTCAGAGCTCGGGTAGTTGGGACATACCACAGGCTTCCATTTGTCGAGGTAAGTGTAACATCGGAGTTGAGAAGTTTTCTTTCGTACTCTATCCTGATCTTCATGATATCTTCATTTCGATGGGTGCATTGGTTAATAGCATACTTCCTGTTGTAAATGACGCCAATCTTCGTAGCTTTATGAATATTTTTAGTGGAGTCAGACTGAGTGGAGTGCTTTACAAATTGAGGCTCACCGCTTAATCCCATAGCGTGTTTTATCATCCACAGAGGTGCAGTGTGATCCCTTAGTTGTACCAGATCACGCCATTTTCTCTGGGCCGTGTGAAGCCCCCTACGATGAAGGAAAGCTGTGCATCCTGGAATGTGTTCCTGGGTACGTTAGGACTAGCGGGAAACCCAGACGCGTCTGCGCGCACGGGGGAGAATGGCTTGGGACTCCCATCGTCTGCCAAGGTAAGTAACTCATGTGAACTAATGAAGTGATGTGCTCATTTCCTGTGAGGTACAGGAGGTGGGATTTTTTAACTGTAATATTATCGTTGTAATTATGTTAATTAACGGTAATTAATTGTTACAAAGGTTCATAAATTGACATTGCGCTTAAATCCAGTTTTATTAAAAGGGGCTATTTTTTAATTTTTTTAACGCCACAGTCCTTCAAAAACGGCCATGAAAATAAGCATTCGCGCACCAGGGGATGACTTTGGGAGTTTCAGTCCCTGAGTCGGGGTTTGGAGTGCCAAAATCTATGTGAAAAGGGCGTCATGATAGCTGAGGGGCCAAATTCATATACATAAAAAAGATTCATAAAACCACAGAATAATAAAAGTATTGGTTTAATAGCGCACACCGTCTTTTATCATATATATATATATATATATATATATATATATATTGTTTTGCTTGTTAGCCACGAGGGGGTGGGCAAATTGATAAGGTACCACAAAAATAATAATTTTTTTTTGCTGTCAAAATGCAAACTCGAATCTAATCGGCCTTGATTTTCATCAATATGAATTTTTTGTAAACGTTATCACAAATTTCATCTAATGCTTTGTTTCGCAAAATTCAGGTTCCTCAAACGTACCTCCTGGTATAACAATAATTCAATTGTATTGTATCGTATTGAAATGCGTCTTAATTCAAGAGTCGAAGAAGTTTAAATGGATGGTTTCATGGGAAAATGTTCTTTTGTTACGTCACCTCACTAACAGTTTGTACTTATGTCCTTTCATTTCCGTTAGAAATGGCCGAGGAACCTACGGAAGGTGAATGTAACAGTGCTTTGGCTTTCCGGGAAACACCACAAGACCTTTCACCGGTACAGAACGATCTGGTACAACAATCATGCAGTACAAACTCCCCTCAGGCAGAAGTCACGTGGTATAAAGATGGCGTCCGCCTCATGACAGGTTAGTTTAAATGTATCTCACAGTATGAAACACCATTATTATATACCTACACTTTGTACTTTGCTCCCAACGTTGAATTTTTTTCAAATAATGGTCTTTATTTTGTAGTGATTTACGATTTTTTTAAATTTTGTTCTGTTAATGGACTTTACATATTCGAATTGTTTTGTTATATGCTCAATCAAAGGTATTTGATGTATTTTTTTTCTTTGTAAAAGGTTCTGTCACTGTTGTCACTGTAATGAAAGATATTTCAATTGTTTTGTTTTCTCTGTAAAAGGTTCTGTCAATGGGATATACGTTCTCCCGTCAAATGATCTTCTCATTCCTGGATTTGAATCTCTTCACCAAGGTCAATACGCATGCGTAGCGTCATTTTCAGGTCGCGAATGCCTGCGAGTAGAGGTCGAGTTTGGTAAGATGGAAATTCTTTTCTCAAAGGTTGTTCTTCACTTTCCATACTTTATGGGATAAAATATTTTGGAATAATTGTGATAAACATTATTGAAATCACATTCTTGTTAATTGTTTTGCTCTTGTTTTTTTTTCATGACTGTTATCTTTGTTGGTTCTTTTTTCGTTTAAATATCTGGTTTGTTCATGGTGGACTGCAGCATACATTTGCTTTTTTAGCAGGTCACCTCATTTCTTTTCCAACCGATCAATCTTTCACTTTGTATTAAGTATTGTATTACTCTCTGATATGCATATAATAATTTTAAATCCTTTGATGTTATTGTTGTTTTTGTTGTTATTGCTGTTCTTTTTTTTTGGAATTGAATTGGAAATAAAGATTCATTCATTCTGTATATTTATTTCTAGCTGTAAGAAGGGTTACAACAAAATCAAGACATAGGCCTAAAAGCTGAACATGGAGGTTTCATAATCCGAGTTCACAATCGAGACTCTTCGCAAAATATCATTTTCAGGCATTCTATCTTTCAATGAATCAAGCCCATGTGGTTGAATTATTTTTTTTTTCGAATTTGATTAACAAGATGTTATTCTGTGAATTCTCATACGCAGCATTTGATCCGTATCGGCATTTTGAATCAGTTCCGTCAAACGCATCGTTAGAGGTTGGAGACCATCATCTGTTTGAATGCCAAGCTAGATCAGCCATAGACTCTGTGTCCTGGATCAAAGATGGATCTACAGTCTCACAAACAGACCAAATAATCCTGGTGAGTAGAACTCATGGAGCACTGTAAATCAAAGTGCGCCTCTGAATTGGACATGCCTAAAAGTTTTACTTCAGTTGAATAAGCATAAAATTGCCCCTGTCGTGGAAGTATCATGTTGTACTCTCCTGGAGTATACTTGGCGCATTGAGGCCCCCCCCCCCCCGTTCCCCTTAAGAAAAGTAGATGAATTGAACGAAAGGTAAAAGAAAGAAATAATAAGCTTTCGATGAAAGAAATTATTCCAAAGGGTGCAATTCTTGTTTTCTTCTGGCTTTACTTGTGTGCTCAAACATTTTTCTGAGGGGGCACCAAATACTGAAGTCATCCCCCCTTCTCCTGTGATGGGAAAGCCTAGATACGTACATTTATTTCAAAATAATCTGTGATGCAATCTTTTCACACCATGTTCCAGATCACAGGAGGCAGTTTACTGATCAGAAATCTTGTGAGTGAAGACGCTGGGATGTACACTTGCATCGTGTCTGACCAGAGGGGCAACCATAGAGGAGAGGCACATGCATGGCTGGAGGTAGCGGATGCAAGGAACATGCCAAACATCAATATAACAGAAGGTAAAATCTACTTGATCAAGATGTGATATGGGAAATGGGTTACAATCATCTCGATTATTGCTGATATATAGATATATATTACCATTCATATAAGAACATATATATTTTCTGTGATTAAGATCAGGAATGTGTTAATGGAAGAGAAGAGGACTATGTACCCGAGTCATAAATCTTTGAATGATGGTAACGGTAGGCGATGAGTAGGGGTCAAGTTTGGAATCATCAGAATATTGAGAATTGTTTTTTTTTAGTTATAATACGTTCCCCGACAAATTGCAGTAGACGAAGATTACTTATAATAAAAACTTTCCCCTTTAAATATATTTATTTGTATCATTTAGTTTGCGGTACAGTCACGTCTCCTGAAACGATGATTCGAACCACCTTAGCGCCAAGAGAGGGTCGGGTAGTAGGAGGACAGCAAACACTCCCTGGCTCTGCGCCTTACATGGGGCGCATCTGGCACATAGCAGACAGGAGCTTTGTATGTGGTGCCACACTTATCGACCAGCAGTGGGTGATGACAGCAGCACACTGCATCGTTCTTTACAATCTTCAGTTCTCTGATATCCTCATCTACCTGGGCGATCACGACACCATGACGACCGATGACCACCAGGTCATCGCCGAAGTCGATCGAATCATCCGACATGAAGACTTTGACGAGGTCACTTTCGATAAGGACATCGCTCTCATCCGCCTCAAGCAACCCTTTGCTCAATTTACCGACTATATTCGGCCGATTTGCCTCCCGCCATCCTTACTAGCAAAGACACTCTTGCAGACCGACCGAGTTGGCAGGTTGACTGGTTGGGGACAGATAGCAGAGGGCGGGCCATACCCACGGTATCTCACCGAGGTTGAACTGCCAGTGGTCAGACATAAGAGGTGTAAAGATGCGACTGTCTATGATGTTACCAAATACATGTTCTGTGCGGGTTATGCTAGTGCAGAGGTGAAGAAAGACGCGTGTCAAGGAGACAGCGGTGGGCCGTTCGCAATGCAACATGAGAATAGATGGTATCAGTTGGGTATAGTCAGTTGGGGAGAAGGCTGTGCGAGGGAGGGCAAATATGGATATTACACCAAGATCCAGCGACTTCTTTCGTGGATTAAGAGACATATCTCACAGTAGTCCCATCACATAACATCACCTATTGCCAGAGTAAAAAAAAAACACATTAGACGTATTTGACTATTGGAATGGCTTAATCTTATTAAAGAATTGCAAGGAATGATTTCCACACATTTTAACTGATAGAGGGGAAATGTCAACCTGCATTGACTATGATGTATTTATACCCGTTGACCATGTTGAATGTCAACATAATGATCTTCATCCCCCTGGAAATGCTGCCAATAGGTGCATCGTTGAAAACAGTGAACAAATATTATTAACATGCATTATGCATTATCATAATATATGGCCATTCTGATTAGTGTGGCCATAGGTGGAACTTGAAGTGTTTTGAAACATCAAGACGCTGATCTACACAATCATATAGGAGAAAGGTAATAAACATTTTCTTGGATGTATATAAGTGGGGACTTGGACCAGGGTTTGGACCAAAGCCGAGTTCCCCTATGAAAGGGGCAGTAAAGATGATAAGTTCATCTAAATATCATACGGAGCAAACATTTAACTTTCCGAAAATATCTCACTTTTCTCTGTTCGCCCCACGATGGCCAAGTAATCACTGAAAATGCATATAGACAAAAACAAAATTTGTAAGATTCAGTTTGTACCCATAGTGCACTTTCAATCCATTCTCAATAAAGAGAAAAGGGTGCCTGAAATTCAGTCTTCTGATTATGCCAGCAATCAACACTTTGCATGACCAAAAACATTTTAAAAACATCCTAATTTTCCCCGTGTAATTCGGGAAAAAAGACAAATTTCGCTATTACAAAAATATGATACCATGTATTTACATTTTGAACAAAAGGTGCTTAGTTGAAATGCTTCCAATCATTTGTCAAATGTTTAATGGCTGTTCACTTGTACCTGTATTATTTTAACATATATATATATATATATATATATATATATATTTATGATGGAAGTCCCTCTACTTTCCAGCAACTGGCAGTTTCATGCAGTTGATGCAATCGTCAGGCTATTAGATTTTGTTGCCACCTGAAGTTAGCTCCCTTTTCTTACACGTAGTTTCGCATTATTTCTGTAATCAATTGTAAACGTAGGAGTAGATTTTCTTTAGTTACTGTTTTCTTTATGTCTTTAATATTGTTTATGTAATGTTCTTCAGCAAAAAATCCAACAGCCTGACGATTGCATCAACTGCATGAATCTGCCCTCTTCTTCAGGGGGAAACAAAACAAGTTCTGAAGTTCAGAACTTTTGTTATTTTCCCCCTGAAGAAGAGGGCAGGTTGCCCCCGAAAATTTGGGACGTTTTAATAAAAACAAGATTTGCATAAATGCACACCTTCAAGGCTTCTCTCGTCTCGTCTTTTTATATATATAAAAGATATATATGTTGTTGAAATGTTTTGTAAAGTTACAAGGGATACTCCTAACCATAAAACAAAACTCACAATGGGAGACCGTGCTTTTGCCGTAGCAGCTCCAGAACTTTGGAACAGCTTGCCAATCCACATCAGAAACTCTCAATCCCTAAATACCTTCACGTCCAATTTAAAAAACATATCTTTTCTTTTAACAAACTTCTATGTACAATTTGGCATTAAGTCATAATTAGCGCAGCTGAATATATGTAGTATAGTAATTGCGCTCTATAAATCCACGTATATTATTAAATGACTATGTTTAATTGAACAATTTTTGTTGTCAACTTTCTGCCATTTTCATCTTAATATGTTACATGTATACTGTATGTAGTCTATTTTGTTGTATCATGGGATCTTGTGTGCTACATATCTTAGGTAGGTATGGAGAAATGTGGTAAATTGATATCTTCACCTATCCAATCTTCTGAATATTTTATAAATAAAAACAAAGCTCATAAGTTTGTAATATGCCATATCAAATTGTACATTTGTTGTTATTATGCGTTTTGCTTAATGGACCAATGGACCGAGAGTGGATAGAATTATAGGAGAATAGGCACACTATCGCCGGCGTCACAGGCGACTGGTTCCATGCATGCAATGGCATCCTTCGGAACGAATCGCTTGAATATTTACTCGCTGATTGGATCCATATCTTGCAGCCAAGGATCATACGTATACTGCTACGTACATGAATAATAATAATATTGGCATTTACATAGCGCTCTTACAGAAATATGTATCACAGCGCTTTACACAAAATACAGAACAACAAATTATTTAACTATCAAAGAGGAACCTGCACAAAATATAAACAACAAATTATTTAACTATTAAAGAGGAAGGTTTTTAGGGAACGTTGAAAGATAGCAATTAAAAAGAAGATCGAACAGCCTGAGGGAGATTATTCCAGAGATGCGGTGCGGAAATAGAAAGCGTGTGCGACTTCTTGGAACCGAGAGCAAAGTTGGGTCGTTGATAGATCTAAGACCATGCCTTCCGGGTTGATACACCGATAGAAGGTTTTGGAGGTAGGAGGGAGCCATCTCATGAATGCACTTATAGGTCATCGTGAGAATTTTTTTGTGCAAAATACCTAGGAAGGCTTGTACATAGATGCCAACCAAAAACCGCATTCTTCGTGTATGACATTTAGATAAGGGGTACCAAACACAATAGGTACAAGCAATTGTTCGGAACATGAAATACCATAGTGCTCTCACCTGTCGTGAAAATCTTTAGCTTTTCAACAGACTATTTTCATCAGAAAACAAGATAAATATACCATACAAGTTGACAGATTGCTCACCATGCACTAAAAGCATTTGTTCTAATAAATGGGGGTCCTGAATAGACAATACCACTGGAAATTACATGTAAATGTATTTTCAATGGAGACAGGTTCGATGCATTGTGGCAGCATGATGCTGTGTATTCATTTTATATTTAAGGACATAAACAGATCTTGGTACCTCCCTTAAAAGCGAAAGAGTACAGAGAAAATTAAGGAATACCATGATTGGTCAGGTTGTTGGTTGGCATATCTGGTTGCAGTCAATAGCCTGCTTGACCCAGCTGTTTTGCACGCCAAAATTATCCCGGATAAGGGTAATATCGTTAACCTGCTTTGCAAAAACACTATGATAAAAGCAAGCGTGCTCATCATAATCCGCAAAATAGATTCTGATGTATTTCATGAAATATATCTAAACTATTTTAATGTTTCATGTAAGAGGTGTACCAATCAATTTTTCCCCGTCTATGTGAGATACAATTTCATTCTTTAGGAATAAATGACATCTGGATGTCGATTTAAACGCTCTCTGAAACAGCTTCCTCTAGTCTTTTTCGAGAACTCGGAGCTCTTTATGATGGAGCGAATCCCATTTTCAATTTCAGCTCGCGTTATCCCTATCTTTCTCGATAGCCTGAGCCACTTTGAAGATGGTGAGTTCATCATAGTGCTTTCCAACCAGCATCAGACCGACTGGTAAGCCGTCTAGGAAACCTGCATTGACGCTGAGGGCGGGGTGACCAGTTAG
>BQKZ01005113.1:16785-30112 GCA_036244855.1 Temnopleurus reevesii | reverse complement strand
GATTGACATTTGAAAGAAATTTTTAGGGGCGTTCCCAACTAAGCCAACATAAAAATGAAGAAAAAATATTATAAAATATATGAAACACATTTGGGCCCTCTTTCACTGAAAAGGGTATTAATAATGGTATAATACATCAATACAGATCAACTTGTATTTTCATAATAGTGGACCTTTAATTTGTATACCAATCTAGCTTGATAAATGAATTAAAATTGGAAATATTGATCGTTATTAAACATGGACAGGTGTCATCATCAGAAGGTATTAGTTTTATTGGAGACAAATATTGCTTTGATTAAAGGGAGAAATTCAAACGAACAAATAATAGAAATGAATAGATGAAAATTAACGAAATTATACAAGAAAAAGGCCACAAAATTAAAGAAATGTGACTCATCTTGTGCCAATTAGCATAGACGATTGTTTACCCACCATCCATTTATATGCTATTGAACATAAAAATCTCTTCTCTATGTCAATGAAATTATCGTTTTAATACTTCAACTATAACTTGAATGAAAATGAAAAACGAAGAAGATGAAAAAGAAATAAATAAAATGGTTGGTATTCGATATATAAGATATCGATATACAATATTGCCCTAACTTGTGCAATATTCCCTGGTATTCCATTTATTGCCATCCAATATTATCTAATTAGAGTTGCTAATTCAGTTAAGAACAGGTAAATATTTTGAACCCAAAGGTTAAACGGATCCGTTCCTAATGTATTTTATTGATTCGAAATCTTATGTTATTTTTTTTTGTATATATTCCTCCTTTATTATGCTAGATTTATGTCACTGTGAATCCAAAGTGAAGAGTGGGAAATTTCTAAAATGAGAACAATGAATACTCAATTTAGTTATGAGAGCAAAATTGCAATAAAAAAAAATTATTATTTTATCTATTTTTTTTTATCAATGTAATGAGCATAAATGAAAGTGTGTTTTGAATTTTTACAATTTGCAAAATTCAAAATCATTCCATAAGTACACATGCAATAGTTTAAGAAATACCATTAATTATTATATTGCGTAATTTAATTCTGAATGATTACTAAAGGCATTCTGTCTGAAACAACTGAGTGGAATTTTCCACTAGTTATGATGACACCACATTATTGAGCTTGCATTTAATATGTGGGTTTACTAATAGATGAAAATATTATATTCGCTGCAATTGTAGAGCGCTTATAGAGAATTCTTCATAAAGAGTTGATAAGCGCTATATAAAAGCCGTTCATTATTGTTATTATCATTATTATTATTATTATTATTATTATTATGTTTCATAACACAAATGAAAGGTTGCTATTTACAACCCAAAAGCCTGCCTGAGGCTTGTCCGACAAAGCAACAAATAATGCATGTAAACTGGATTCCAGGTATATGTATATATTAACTGGCTTGAGGAATATTGCGTAATTCCGTTCGTTATGAAGAGACGTGGATCAATTTAATCCAGTGTTTACCTTGACCACCTTCTTTTTCGAATACAACACTTGGTTCAGCCATTTCAAACAGCTCATTAAGGGATGAAAGTGACAATTTTTGGTAAGAACGTACCTTGAGTTCGTCATCCTCCAGATGGAAGCCTAGATCTTGTGCGATATCTGCGAGCTGAGCCTTGGTAGGACATCTCACCATCGGGCTACAATACAACTCAGCTGCCCAGGATGATTCATCATCAGGACGGGAGTCGGGGAGAATAAGTTAGAGGTAAGCACATAATATCATTCTCATTGTCTGATTGTACCAAACATGATATCCCTGTTAATTCTACTTAATTGGACAGTTTAATTAACCACTTTCCAAAATCAAATTTCTGAACAAACCTTACGGTTGACACATATTGGTGCAAATGGCTTGTAAGGACATGAAAGAGAGGAACACCACCCTCATCCCTTCTCTGTCTGTCTGTCTCTCTCTCTCTCTCGCTCTCTCTCTCTCTTCTAATTCATTTATTTATTCATTACTTTGCATTTATTTACTCGTGTTCTGGTTTGTTTTGAAGTAAAAAACACTTTGAAATGCACCAACCACTCTGATAATAGCGAGCGATGACCCTGATGCGATTCCAGCTTTAAGAAGCTTTAAAAGTAATAGATTAGGTGGATCGTTTGAATCCCGCAAGGTGATGTGAGGCTGTAACGGGTGGGATTGTCAGATGAATAGTGAGGTGCCTGATTTAGAAGTATCAAGACGAGTGAAAGCAGGAAGTCAATGTTTCAGACCGGGCAATCGCACTGGAGAAGAGATGTGGTGCAGTGGTTCTGACTCAAGCGTTGCATCCAGGGGGTCTCTTATCCAACCCATGGAGTTAATTTCCATCGCGAAAAAAAATCATCCACATTATGTTGCATTCGACCCAAGTGTGATTGGGCACAAACTTGTGGTGAATTGAGCATTGAATTGAGCAATGACCGACTTCCAGCGCCCAACTTGATTTTTTTCCAATGGATTAGAGAATGTACAGCCAGAAACTCATAATGGTGTTAAATGAGCGGCTAATTTGGGTAAACAAAACTTTTCTGTATTATTTCATCATTTCTTATCATTATAATTATTATTATCATTATCATTATCGTTATTACTACAATAAGTATTTGATAACATTACTCTACATCCGCACATATTTTTCATTGTTGCGCCTTGAGCATTGTTTTGAAAAAGTGGATTTGGCGCCATATAAATTATATGTATTTATTATTATAATGCTTTAACGTACATGCAGAAAGACTGTAGATTGATGAGAAGACTGTTTTTGACAAGTTTCACTCCAGAATTTTCAAGCTTGTTTGCATACACCATAACATCCATTCCAATATATTGTATTTGTATATAAAGTGATTGCTATGAGGAACACGGGTCATATAGGCTACTAATGGATCAATAACCTGAAAATGAATTATATTTTATCCAGAAACACTGCATGGATTACCATACATATGGGGATATATTAAGAATAAAAAATAAACTCATTCTTATAATTTGCCTCATTTCATTCTCAAATGTCTTACCTGTTGCTTTAGTACCTTTAAGTCTGAAAAGCTCTATGGAGTCCATATTGGGGTTAGAATTGATGCCACTTACCTTCCCTGGCCTCTCGTTGACTGTCATTCTTATACGACATCTTTTCTGCCATAGTTGATGTCAATATTGAGGTTTTAACTGTTCAAAATTAGCTTTCAGCTCCTTTATAAAGTGCAATATGCTACAAGATTTCTATTCGTTGCATTATATTCTGGACACAATATTAGATAAGAATGAACATCATTTCGCGTATTAAAGCAAAGTGCTACGAAGATTGTGCTTGGATTAAGCATTCCAAAATTTTGGATTTTAATTATATTTTTACATGCCTTGATAAACATGGCATTCCCACGTTCATGCGTCTCAATTGTCAAAACAGAATAGTTTCTAAAGGTGACCCCTCCTATCTGTAATTGTGCACCCTTCCGATTCGTACACATCGTTTCCATTGACATTCATATGACTGTTTTCTCTTGCCATTTGTTCAAACTCGTCACACGAAGATGGTGATTTCGTGACGATTTTCGTATGTGTGGTCATACTGGTGAAGAATAGGCCTGTTTACTAATTCATTCAAATGTTTCTACTTCCCAACAACCGTAGTTACGTGGTATTGAATTTCTTAAATCGCCTTGTAACGATAGCACTGAAGTACATGTAATCCAGTTTGCATATACATGTATTACATGCTGCTATATTAGACAAGTTTTCGGGTCGTCAAGACCAACCTTTGTGAATAAAAAAACGCATTCAGTTTGCATCTATTAGTAAAACCGTCTATTAAATCAAGATCAGAGGATGCTATACGACAATTAAATCCCAAATTCTTGCAACAATAAATACTTAAAATTTTCAATTGGTTTCTAGCTCTTACACCAATTGTAAGCTTGTTTCATAGTCGAGCGATTATGACACTGGCCTAGGTCCAAAGGTCGCGTAACCAAAAAGTGCTCTGATGCTGTACAAAAAAAATTACAGCGCCCACCCAACCGGCTTTCCCGTAACAATTAACCCTATTATACCTAACCTTGATAGTTCCAAATATTGCGATAAATTCGAATCCCGCTCGGGTGCTGGAATTTATTTTTTCGTACCATCAGAGCACTTTATCATATAGCAGAATAGAATGGTGTGTAACCATTTATGCAAAATGAATAAAACTTCTTTTTAACAAATTTCATTGTCTGAACTAGTGAGTATTAGTGGCTTCCGTTCGCCCAACAGTGTCTAAGACCAGTAAAAACGGCAAAATTTTCAAGGAATAAAGACAAGTTATGCCAGACTAACACTGGAACGATTTTGTGGAGTCGTGCCATTGCGCAAACTAGTCGTAAACTGGCGTGAAGTGTGCGTAAACTCGTCGTGACTGCGTGGCATGTCGGGACGAAAATTTTGAAATGTTAACAATTTTGGTCACGACAAATTTTCGAGACCGGGTCGTGAACTATGCGCAAACTGTTCGTGGACTGATGCCTGCCAGAAGATGTGAAAGTATGCACTATGCCACGATTGTCACGAACTGCCATAAATAGCACCCACTTATCAAAATCTAATGTTGATATTATCCTATTTTCGTGAACTCGTTGTGAATCTGTTCTGAAATATATTGAACAGTGCGGAAGCCTCCCAGTTCATACACCATAATGGCACGTCTTGCCACGACCAAATCGTGGCCAAAATTCGTGCAACTGTCGCCTGGCTCTAGAGTGCCGTTCAGACGCATTTTGGTCAATCTAAACAGTGTGTAAAGCCAAGATGACAATCGCATGACCTTTTCGTCGTGCCATTTTTGGGCACGAAATAGAAGGTTTCCGCACTGTTCATGACTCGTTCACGCCTCGTTAACAATGGCTTTTCTAATAGTTCAAGAATGCGTGCCCATCGATGTTCACATTAACACAAAGTCGCAAGACGAGTTGACGCATAGCGTGCGCATAGTTTACGCACTTCTCGCATTGGCATAACTAGTTTACGCAATACGGACGTGTCGCGATCTGCTGTGTATCCGGGATAACATCGACGCTAAATGTGGATGACTGGGTGCTATTTCTGGCATTTCGTGACAGTCGTGACATGGCGTTCAATGCCACCCACTTCATCCTGCATCGTTCCGATGAGTTCACGAACAGTTGCGCATAGTTCATGACCCGGCTTCGAAATTTTGTCGCGACCAAAATGTTGAACATTTAAAAATTCTCGTCCTGACATGGCACGCAGTCACGACGAGTTTACGCACACCTCACACCAGTTTACGGGTAGTTTGCGCACTGCCACGAGTCGTGCCATAAATTCATGTGTCATTCTGGCAATCGTCTAGTCCTTGATCACGTTGGCGTTCCTGTATTAAAGACCCGGTACACAAAAGTACATAATATGACCATGGCACTAAGTACTTTAGGGTTCATCATATATATTTCTAAAAATTCAAAAAGAAAAATGATATGATGATAATGAAACATACAGCTGAAGATAAGTATAGAGATTAAAAAGATAATATACAGTCAATTTCACATTAACGGTAATGGAATTGCATGCCATTTGATTGAGCAATATTTTTGTCTGTTATAACTCAGTGACACACTCTCGTATAGTCGAATTCTTGAAATGTAGTATAAAGTATAAAGTGCTAGCATATGGGAAGACATTTACATTGGGCGCGTAGAAGGCTCCAAGATTTGAAACTTGCCGGTAACAGAATTACAACAGAGAATCTGCCCGATTTCGGTCCATAAAATTGAAATATAATATCTAGCATATATCTGAAGAGTGATTTTACACTATGTTATATAGTTCGCAGATTCCAAGCAAATTGTCCACATTATACTGTCTCCATGGTCTCCGGGCAAAACTAGAAGAACTTTTTAAAAAATATACATTTCCGCATTTCCCATGAATTGCCCACAAGCGAATTACTGAATAGGTTGTAATCTACATCATGCATAGTTAATGAGAACAATGATATTGTACATAAATAGCCTACGTTTTCAAATATTCTGTAGTGTCGGCTATATGGTAATATGCAAAGCGAGCAAGTAATAATGATTGCCTATACAACGAGATAAGTATATGTTTTACAGAACAAAGTGTCACATTCACCCCTCATATTATTGTTTATCGAATGCATAACACATATGACCTACAAATGAAGTGCACGAACTTCACAATAATGTTATCCTTACATAATACAGATCTTCGAAAATAGTATAAACAAGTAAACAATAAAAAAAAAAATAGCTTTCACTTAACGCGAAGTGACGGTATAGACTAAGGAGGATATTGCATGAAACTAATTGCAATTTTGTTGAAACGTGTTCTTCTATAGAATTGACAAGCATTTCAATAGGGTGCTCTTTAAACTGTAGCTATGTGAGGAATTATTTGTATTCATGCAACAATTCTCTTTGACTACGGTCACTTCCTGAAATGATTCCGCATAGTTCCGCTCTATTCTTAAACCTTGTGGCTACTGCTTGCCTCCCTTGATTTGTGAAGATGTTCGCTTTTGCGAAAGCTTACGAAGCATGTGATATTTCCGTGTCAAAATGTTGCTTTTGCTCACAATTTGAAAGCAGAAAGAAAAGTCCCGACAGCTTCTGTGAGTTGTCTGCATTACTTTGCGGACATCCTCAGGAAACATCACCTTTGCGTAAAACTCCTTCATCTTATGTTTTGCGGGATAGATTGAGGTCTTACAGAAGGGCGGGAAATCCTGGCGATGTCTGGATGACATCTTTAGGAATTACGTGGGTTATTCAGGCTTTGATCAAGCAAGATCCGGGGATGCTGGAAGGTGATTAAGAATGACAGATACATAAGACAGAACCTTTCAGGAACATGTTGGCATGCAGGTTGCTGAAGTTGTCGGAATGGTGTAATCCCACTACTGTTCCTTATTCGCCCATATACGATATAAATCATCATGGGGAATGTCACGATGTATAGGATACATACCACATAACGACAAAAAAAGTGAATTGTTGCTATTTCAAAAGACAAAAAATCTTTACCTTTCAACTGAGTATATAATTCTCTTGAAAGAATACAGGTTGAAATACTGCTCTGACATTAAGGAATTATGGTGTCAAACAATACAGTTAGAGTTTTCTGTCGTGGAATATAAAGGACCTCAGGCTCGACAGTGATTTCTAAAAAAAAAAAATGTAGTCAAAATGATATGAGGGCTTCATTTTATTTTCAAGCAAGATGGCGCTCTACCCTATATCTTTAATGAAATCAATGGTCACAAGCCACAATATTTACAAATGATTGGCAATATTAGAATGCAAAAATCATAAAAAGTACGAGAATAAAAAGCACATGATATGAGAGCAGGTTGCAGTTTAAAACCGAAAAAACGAAGACAGCTTTAAATAGACCGCTGTATTAACCCCTTTAACTGTTAAGTTGTACACTTCCTTTAGAATCATATCAATTACTCAGAGAATTTTATGAAATTAACATTCCTTATTAAGAATCATATTTCAGTTCGATTTGATGCGTGAAGCGTTAGAACGACTGGTATAATCTTTTTAGGATGACTGTGTTGTTAATCAGGCCGGATCAGTTGTCCGTTAAATCGTTGAAAGCTTTTATGCCGTCTTCGTCTCTCCTCTGATTTTCTCGATAGCCTGAGCCACTTTGAAGATGGTGAGTTCATCATAGTGTTTTCCAACCAGCATCAGACCGACTGGTAAGCCGTCTAGGAAACCTGCATTGACGCTGAGGGCGGGGTGACCAGTTAGATTGAAAGCCATCGTGTTACTCGTCATCTCCAAACATTTAGTGATGAATTCTGGAAGGACAAAATGGCAGTTGAACAGTTTTAGCGATTGAATTCCATTTGTTTGTAAATTGTAATACTTGTAGTTGACATAACGGTATAAAGTTGAGACATACGACCAGCTAGGTGACAAATACTATTGAAAATCTGATTCAATGGAAAGAGATCAATTGATATCACGATAATCAATGGAGAGTGATAGGTATACCAACGGCTCGCCGTTCACACAAAAAGAAAATTACCCCCCCCCCCACCCCACCCCACCCCGGCAACGTCCCGCGTTGAATTTCAGATTTTCAGCGCATTTGGGTGGGTTTTTTTAATGAAATCGGACTCAATAATACAAAGACTCACAAAGCCACAAGTAAAGCTTGGAAGTCATATCACTGTTATGAAGATTACCGTTTTTAAAAGTTTCGATATATACATTATACAGAGTGAGCATGGGCTGGTGATTGAAAATCAATTGAAAATAATTTGGTCAGATAATTTAGGGCTGAAAGCTGTAATGAATGAAACCTTTTGTTTGAATTGTCGATATTCGTCTGATCCAGAGGTCAGCATCTTAGGTGAGCATTCACTTGCAGTCTAAAATCATGCGAGTGAATCAAAAGGTCATATGTCGACATGCTATCGATGGTGCAATCACCTGTATAACTTGCCGAAACATGGCGGTTTTTTAAAGTGCGATATGAATGAAATACTCACCGGTGTCCGACTCGTCTTTCGAGATGAGTTTTGTAGCAGTGAATGGAATGGTTGGTAAGGCCAGAACATCAACCTCCTTTAAAGCATCATCATAAGCTTGTCGGAGAGGGAAGACGAGGTTTCTTCCCCGACAATACACCTGACCTTTGTATTGCTTCTTCAAGTACTCCCCTTGGATCATGAACATCTGTGTCACAGAATATGTTAACATGGTTAATAGAATACAATCTTTACCCTGCAAAATTAGTTATTGATTTTCAATTGTTAGGAGAATGAACCTACAGTGGCGGATCCAGGAATATGAAATAGGGGGCGCCCCATCGGCGAGGGAGCGGAGCGACTAAGCTGGGGAAGGTGTAGGAGCGGGATATCCCCCTCCCACGGCCCTACGCACCCGCCTGGAATATTCTAAAGAGTATGTATGGAAAAATATCGGCAAAATTTGGCCTAGAAAAGAAGAACAGTGTCAATTTCGATGGCATACACCCCGCTCATTTTGCACTTCCAAATATTTGGCGTCCTTCTCTGCATCCCATTCACTGTACTTTTAGTGATATTCAGGAAAATGGCTTCATTTCACCGGGCACATGTGTTACATCGCCTACTAATACCGTACAGATGAGCGTACTGGCGCAGAGTAGGATGCCCCTATCATACAAACTATTTTTTGTATGTTGAGCTGCTAATCTTGAATTCGCTATATAATGATAATGATTTGCATCGTGAAGGAAGGTTTGGCATCTGCCATAGCACATCGTTGGATTGCTTAATCATATTTGTACACAGCCACAAAATGTCACAGTAAACTGAGGGACTATTCAATCGAAATATGTAAAATCGCAGCTCTGCGAAGAAAAAAAAACAAGGGAGAAAAATTATAGGGGGCGCGTCCCCTGCGCCTCCGCCTTGATCCGCCACTGACCTGGGAGATGTTTTATCGAGCTACGAAAGAATTCATCTTTGAGGACCACTTGTATCAGTTATTGTGCTAAAATGTTATTGATTGCAACACTTAATAACGTGCCCAATTCGTTCTTAAAGTCGCTTTCAACTTTGAAGGTATAGATTACTATTGGTCAGGATGCACAATATGAAACGAGCCGACGTGTTCACAAATTACTTAATCAAGCCATTTCTTGGTGAATTCTATTCAAACGAACATTCTATTTTGTTGATGTTTTACTTCAGCTCGCAAAGTAATTGAATATATGAAGCCACATCTCTCCCCAAATGTATCTATACGTTAAAGAATGGTTTTACTGAAACACTGCCTTGACTGAGATGGACCGGAAGAATCGACGGTACAGCTTAAAGGTGAATCATTTTAGAAACAACTTTCTTCATTATAAAGCTTCAAGCATGAAATATCAGTCAAAATTCCAATCGAAGCCGAATTACAGCTCATAGGATTCTTTATACATAACAATCTATCCTCCCACATCAGTATGTATTCCTACTCGAATAAATATTGCAGTCTAGAAAGAATTTTGTAAAACCTAGGGAGCTACTACTAGGGAGCTTATTGTCTTCATAGCTGTTGATTATTTTTTGCTCCAGTTGGTAAAAAAAATGCATAAAAAGGGGTAATTCTTTGAATTGTGTAAAAAGCATACTACCCAAGCTTGCAAAGAACACGATATAAACGATTTCGGTAAAAGAAAGTGGGTTATGAACAATAGTTCCTTACGCCGTGAATTGAACTGTGCGAGCACAACAATCACACGCCGGCTCCAATCTGAAAAGCATTACAAAAGAGAATTGAATTGACATTTGACTTCATTTTAGGGAAATAGTTTATATCGTGTAAAAGGCACATAGAGCTACATTCCTACAATATTAGAGTGACGTGAAGCGATTTCTTCTTGCATGTGAGAAGAGCAGGGGTGATGATTACGAGGTTTTTGAATATTGAAGAAATTTAAAAATGGGACAATCATACCTTCATGGTGAGTGACAGGTCATCTATCCGAGATGAAAACATCTTCCCAGACGCTATGGCAAAGTTTGTTGGGTAATAACCAAGGTGACCGTTCCCACATCCTAGTAAATTTTAAAAAAAAAAAAAGTTCAAGAGAAACTAGAGGTATCGTCAAAGACGACGGACACGGCTCAGCTTCGATTAGGTCAAAACTATTGATAACAAAAACAGAAATCAAGAAAAATTACAGGGGTCAATTGAAACAAAGATTACCTCGAGTGACATCCAGATATTTCCTGAATATTTGGTGTAAGAAAGCTAGATCACGTTGTATTGCTACATTATACTTATCGGTGACGGTAAAAGTACAAGATGATTATGTTAAGGGCAATCAATTACCGTATAAACAGCATATATTAATAAAGAGCAAAACAAGAAGCGCAAATAGGTGAATAGTGTGTTGTGTCTCAAATTGTACTCCCCCACAACAGCATCAATAAAAAAAAAAATCCGTAACACATTTCCTTAATTTTGAATAAAAAATGTTTCATGTTTCTCCACATTTATATTTAAATAACTTTTTAACCATTTTCTATCCATTACTTTGGAATGTTTTTAAAGTGATTATTTGGAAATGATGTGAATTTACTGCGCCCAAATCTCCCTCCTATTACCTACCTCCAAGTCTGTACATGTTATCGTAAGGACCTTCTGCAGTCGCTCCCCAAATCTTGGACGCTATGATAAGAGAGAGGAAAGAAAATTAAACAGCATGTAATTTTGTCCAGATTGTATTCACAAAATGAAGATTGAGCTCGTGACCGATTTCTCAGAGTGAGGGTAGCCAGGGCACTGTTGCATGAAACCTTCACAATAATTAAGATGTCATTACTTTTACCAATTCGATGTCTTCTTCTCTACAATTTGAATCGTTACTATGTCAATATTTCCCTGCATTTCTTTTCTGAATGAAACGGTAATGATTTGTAATTATCGTCTCACTTATTGTACGTTACTCAAGCAAGTATTACTATGCCCATACAGCTTCTTGTCTGTAATATTGTGTGCGTGTAGTGTTTGTGTCAGGTTTCTATTTCGGCCTTTCCTATATGATCTCTACGTTTGCCATCGATCAAAACATGAATCAACTTCAACAATCCAAAACGGTATATGATAATCCTGACTTCATTAAATTTTGTCTACAAGCACATATCATCTAAACGTTGCACATTCTGGAGGTCACGTGGTCAAGTGACAGAATTTTAAAGTCTGGCTTAACCCTAATCAGGCCGGGCTTTTTGAGCAATGCCACAGCCATCAGATCTCGGCCGTAGAACGCGCGATCGCGACGAAAATTGGCACGTATGATGCTTGCGGCGTACTCTACCAGAATGTATGGTTATTTTTTCAAAAAAATTGTTGAGATAATTGAATGTGCTAATTTATGCATAAAATAAGTTTTGGGCTCTTAATCACTAATTAAATCTCCAATTGAGCTGATTTCTTTTTGAAAATATTCCTTTTAGCATTCTCTACAAATTGGTTTAAAAAAAAATCATTATCGAAATTAATTTCTTATGTATTTCATTGTTTTACGAATTTCTTATGTATTTCTTTGTTTTTTTACCTTTTGGTTTTTTTTTACTGATATTTGTTGCAGACATTATTTGAGGCAAAATGCTGCAAAAATAAATTAATTTGAGCCATTAAAATTAAAAATATTCAAGTTTTTATGATATTTTAGTGAAAACACAATTTGCATTGACTTTGTATACAAAATCACGTTTTTGAGCAATTTTGGGGTTGACGATTTTTTTTCAAATGGGCGTGGTACGAAAACTGTACGCGTGGGCGCAGCGAATTTGGTCTCAAAAGTTGCGCGATACTTGAAAGAAAAAAGTCATGACGCGTCGCGAAAATTTTTTGGCGCGTGTGGGAGATATTTGAAAAAATGTTGAGGGGGCGGAATCCGCCCCCCCGGCCTGATTAGGGTTAAAACTTGCGTGAACTTTCATGAAAAAAAAATAGGACAAAAGTACTTTTGGGTGGAGATGATCGTTTTTCAACGATGGACCACAAAAAGTGTTAATGTACTAATTGATCCCCCATCCTAAGCTTATGGCATTATGCAGACTTAAAATGTGATAAAGAATTTGCGTACGTTCAACGTTGTCTATCAAACGTGAATCTGCATGGCCATATATACAAGAATTAACCATCAAAGAAGTAACATATAAGAAGGGAACAATACGCTAGGATTCGGAAATAAATAACGATTGTAAAGATTCACAATTTCTCAGTACTGGATTACTCACAGACACTGTGTATAGGCACAGAAATGAGCTTAACTACAGCGCCCTCAGGTGTCAGTTTGTTGATAGTATCGATGAGGAGTTGATTGACGGCTGGGTCCGCGCCTGGCATGCTAAAACCTTCCTCTAGAATCCCCACTCTCAGACCTTCCATATTCGAGTTATCCAACTATGATGAATGGAAAATAAGCGATGATGTTGATCATTTCATAGATATAGTTTGAAATTCGGTCTCTATTCTTCAACCTGCTCAATCAAGGATCAATCCTTCTTTTGTGTTTATAACAAACGACTGCCTCTATAGTGAAATTTGGATCACACTCCTTAAATGCGGAATTACGAGAAAAAAGACATACAGCTAAAAATAATGATTTCGTACGTCCAGCGCATCGAACGTTGGTCGTTCTTATTCTTGTTTTTAT
The DNA here is from genome assembly GCA_036244855.1 of Temnopleurus reevesii. Taxonomy (NCBI): domain Eukaryota; kingdom Metazoa; phylum Echinodermata; class Echinoidea; order Temnopleuroida; family Temnopleuridae; genus Temnopleurus; species Temnopleurus reevesii. The sequence continues at coordinate 16,935 of BQKZ01005113.1, read as the reverse complement.
CTTGAATTACAATGAAATATTTACAATACAATGAAATATTAGATAGAATCATTCCCAGACATCCAACTACTATTCTGTTCTTTGAATTTATCTGTTCAAGAAACAAAGTAAAGTTGTTGTTTTTGTGTCTGTTGTTGTTGTTGTTGTTGT
>BQKZ01005113.1:0-15218 GCA_036244855.1 Temnopleurus reevesii | reverse complement strand
CAGTCTGGTGTATACTAATCACCAGTCTGGTGTATACAAACCAGCAGTCTGCTGTATTCAAACCACCAGTCTGCTGTATACAACCCACCAGTCTGCTGTATACAAACCAGCAGTCTGCTGTATACAAACCACCAGTCTGGTGTATATAAATCACCAGTCTGATGTATACAAATCACCAGTCTGGTGTATACAAACCTCAAGAAAGAGTGCACTGTCCCGCACAGTCCTAGTTATTGGTCCTAGGTGATCAATGGCCATCTCTATACCCATAGCACCTGTTTATGGTACAAGACTAAAGGTGGGTTTGAGTCCTACTACACCTGTCCATGCTGCAGGGAGACGAACAGACCCTCCTTGATCACCACCGATAGCCATGTCTACCTCACCAGTTTGAACCTGTATGTGTCAAGGGAAGTAGATAAAGCTAACAATGATTTAATGTTATGTGTGCGAATCGAAAATAAAAAAGAAGCATCAACGTACGTAGTAAGTTCTATATTTTCATCCGCACCCATGGCACCCATCATAGTAATTGGGCGAATGTATCTCACGCTTGGCTCAGAGCATAATTATCTAAAGGGGGAGGATGTATCTCACGCTTGGCTCAGAGCATAATGATCTAAAGGGGGAGGGTGTATCTCACCCTTGGCTCAGAGCATAATGATCTAAAGGGGGAGGGGGTTAACACCAACCATGAGACAATTCTAAGGTCAGGAAATCTGCTGCAGTCTGAAAGTCTATTGTGCCCATGTTGTAAAGCATTTTGTTGGTTTTTTTTTTTGCTTTTATCACGGCATAACATATTCAGACAATGCTTAAATAAGATTATAATATATAAAATAAGATTCCATGTATGGATCTGGAAAGGAACGTGCTTCCCCACTTGTAAATTATTTTTTAAATCATTTGTCATCTTTCCGACACTTCCCTTGCTCGCCCTTCCATACCCCCCCCCCCCCGAGTAACGGATGATTCTTTGTCTTTGTGGTGGTTCCCATTGGAGGTCTTCAATGTGACGTTGTATCGTGAGAGGGCTACTCCACAGAATTTTCCCTATCAAGCCTCCCCCATCATGAGACGATGCTCACCACCACAGCACTTCCTGAACTTGAACCAGCGGTAGATCGTTCTGGATCATGAGGGTTCTTCACGGGTCCTTTAGCAGCTGTAGAACTTCCTCCAGAAAAGCAAAGGTTCTCACACACAGTCTTGCCGATGATGGTAGCACCTATAAGATTGAAACATAATGTTCGAAAATGTGAACATTCCGATATTCATATGATCCTCTCAACAGACTCTTTGACGTGTGTATTCACCTCAGAAATATTCCCTTTGACCATTAGTCGTCTACCCAGTATCGATTTGTAATTGATTGTTTGAGGAGCTTCATAAATAAATTAAACTCCATTATTAGTTTATTAGCATTTGGAGTCTGTGTGGATGTGTGTTTTTGCAGGCTTCCGGCCTCATGCGACAACTTCTCAAAACTTGTGGTGTTGCGGGTGTATTCCCTTATACAAATTTTCATACATTTTGTACAAGCTTGTTTGACTAGCTAGCAGACAAGCTTGTTTCGTTCCAAATATGCAAATGAGTTGCACGCTTGTCAAGCTAGCTTGCGGCAATCTTGTAAACAAGCTTACAACAATCTAATTTACTAGCTAGTATTACTAATTTGCATATTTGGAACAAAACCAGCTCGAAATCAAGCTTGTACAGCAACAAGCTTATCACCCTACAAGCTTGTACATATACTACCTTATATCATCTTACAAGCTTGTAAAGTAACTAGCTTGTTTTACAAGCTTGTACAGCAACTAGCTTGTCATCTATACAAGCTCGTACTACAACTAGCTTGCCGTCTTACAAGCTTGCCGTCTATTACAAGCTTGCCGTCTTACAAGTTTGCCGTCTTTCAAGCTTGCCGTCTTAGTTGTGACTGTAGTAGAGACCGTGTGCATATATACCTTACATGAGGGAAAGTTTTACTTTTCATAGTTAGTTAGTGAATATATTAATTAACTTATTTAATGAACTGTAATAATTGTTAAATGATTAATCATATTTCTTGATATTGAAGTAATACAACACAATGAATTCAACTACTAAAATCATTATTATTTTGGGTAAATTAAATTAACTTGTGTTTTGTGCATATTAATATTATGCAAATTAGGTTACTGGAAACTAGCTTAAATTATGACAAGCTTGTATTCTAACTTACTTGAATGAATTACAAGCTTGTTTGGCCAGATCTAAAACTAGCTTATTCTATGATAAGCTTGTATTCATACTATTAATTTGAGTGAATATTAGCAATTATTTGCATTTCGATCACCTTAATTGAAATTCATAATTATGCATCCCCATTTCCAGCTTTAGACTTCGGAGAACTACTCCACAAACTAAATGATCATCCTCACTATACATTTTACTTATTTGAAAAGTTTTTACAGATATAAGCGTGCAATCAAACTAGCTTGATTCCAAACTAACTTATTTTTCTCACCATCTAGTCAGACAAGCTATAGGTTAATAATGTCAGCAAGCTTGTTTTGATTTGACGATTGTTAACCATCTTACTCGCTTGTGCAAACTAACTTATTTTTGTCACCATCTATTGGCACAAGCTTGTCAGGCAAGGTTAATAATGTCAACAAGCTTGTTTTGACTTTAAGATTGTATGACATGATTGTCAACTATCTTGCTCGCTAACTTATTTCCGTGACAATCGATGGCACTAGCTAGTTGAAGGAGCTTGTTTCGTTGCACGCTTGTAAACTAGCTAGTTTGAAATTTAGCGTGTTCATTACTAACTTAAACTTTATGCAAGCTTGTCACTCGCTTGTCTGCCTGAGTAACAAGCTAGTTGCAAGGTGGTTATTATGCCTTAAGCGAGTTTTAAGGTGGCAGCTAGATGGTCGCACGCTTATTTTACAGAGAACAAGCTTATTAAGAGTGCAACTAGCTTGTAACCATCTTCTGACTAGCTTATTTTTGTATAAGGGTATTCTTTTCCTATCATTACCCTTAAAAGTCTAGTGGAGGGGCCTGAACCACTAATATTCTACCTCATTGCCATTTTCCATGAACAGGTTTTAACCTTGAACATTGATCGGTACAATCAAAACAAATGAATCTATGAAAATGTATCTCACCCGCGTCTAGCAATCTAGTAACGACCGTTGCATCAAAGTCAGGCGTGAATCCTTCCAGGGCATGGCATCCGTTCATCATAGGCACTCCTGCAACAGCCACGTTGTCCTTGATCGCAACTCGTTTTCCCGCCAATTTACCGCTGCTTGCGCCCTGGATCTCGCTCTTCCAGTACCTTATGGAATGAAACATTATATGGGGTGTCAGAGGGAATAGGATGTATACTATCATACATTCCGCTTGGTTCGAATCCATTTGATTCATAGGGGCAAAACAAATACCTGTCTGCTTCACTTCATGTTACATGACCCAATATTGCCAATTTGGAAAAAAAAAGAAGATATAAAAAGATATAAAAGAAGAAAAAGATATAAAAAGAACTGTTTTTAACAACCCTTATATATTTTTCAAAAATTCATGATTTTCTTATTCCTTGTCCGATTTCGTTAAAACTCTTTTTTGATCTGTTTGTCTGACTTTTGCGCTTTCAATCAAAGCAAGATTTTTATGTCGTGGAGTTCTTTGATAAGGATCAGAAATCTAACTCGATATGTCTCATCTCGGAGTCGTCATTCTGAGTCTGTGGGTTCATGTATTCTGTGGACCTGACGCCGGTTTCGATCCTATAATCTGGCAATGAATTTATAACTCCAACATGATATAGGATTCTGAGTTATAACTTCTGGCCAAATTTATTGATATACCATATGTCCCCAAAAAATGACAACGGGGCTTTCAGGATTAATAACTTTTGAAAATGAATATGAAAATAGATGCGGTTTGGCATGTCGAATATATAACTATTCATCTATATTTGGTGAAAATTTCATGAGATTTGCTTGAGTGGTTACAGAGAAATGAAGCTTTTTGTATCAGATGTCATAATTCCGTTCTGCACAAGTTTGTGAGGATAGAGACGTGCGATGCACAATGGTTATTTAAACTTCCCACGACTCATTGCTCAAAAGGAATGTTACTGCTTAATATTGTCATTCAAATAATTCATGACAAGCGTGGATATTTAATTTACATATAAAAGCCCCAAAACAAAAACAGTAACATTCATTTTGACCAGTGAAACATTGGAAGTTGAAGTAACCATTGTGCTTTACACGTCTCCGTCCTCACAAACTTGTGCAGAACGGAATTATGACATCCGCTACAAAAAGCTTCATTTCTTTGTAACCACTGAAGCAAATATCCTGAAATTTTCACCAGATATAGGTGAATAGTTATATGCTCGACATGCCAAACCGCATTTATTTTCATATTCATTTTCAAAAGTTATTAATCCTGAAAGCCCCGTTGTCATTTTTGGGGGGGACATATGGTATATTGAAGAGATAATTTCTTTTGTATGGATAAGATGTATGTGGTATTTTTTCTACCCACTCTATGGATTTGATTTTCTACTGGTATCATGTGTAAATTGTCAAACTCACCATGCATTATAGATGTTATCCTTTGGTTCTGGTCTATAGCCAGGTAGTCTCGGATACCTTGTTGGCAACCTAGGCTCTGTGATACACTCCGTGCTGTTTATGCCATCGATGCTCCCTTTTATAGCAACGTGGAAATTCTAGTAATGTTTGAAAGAAAACATATACAACCTTTCAAGTACAACCGATTATCTGCCAAAAAAGATTATGTGAATGTAGAATTGAATTTCGGTGAAAATGGAGCACTAGGTATTTTCAGGAGATATTGTAAAGCTTCTATGTAAATCCAATAATGACTCTGAAGACCCTTTTTCCAATTGAATTCAAAGAATACTGAAACGAAAAATAAGGCTTAGTATTTTTGCCATTTTTTTTCGTCGTCTTCTTTTTGTTTCATCTCCTTCTTTTTCTTCTTTTTCCTCTTCTTCTTCTCCTCATGCTCTTTCTTCTTCTTCCTTTTTCTTCTCCTCCTTCCTCCTCGTTTTCAACAAGCGTCAAACCGATAACATGTGGGATACCAATTGTGACCCTATAACGTACCTTGAGTTCGTCATCCTCCAGATGGAAGCCTAGATCTTGTGCGATATCTGCGAGCTGAGCCTTGGTAGGACATCTCACCATCGGGCTACAATACAACTCAGCTGGACCTGATGAATCATCATCAGGACGGGAGTCAGGGAGAATAAGAGAACATATAATTGGAATTGAACACTCCATTGTTATGCACTTGTTCTATGTAGCATGGGGCAAATAATGAAGGTGAATTGAATGAGTAATAGATAAGTAGATAATTGCTCCAGCTACTTTTGGAACAGAGAACATATTGTTTTTTCAAATTATCAACGGAAGTTAAAACTATGAATTCGATAGAGGCATAATCTACAATCAAATGAGAAATGCCTCAAGACATACACTCTCTCTCTCTCTCTCTCTCTCAACAAAATACTTCACACTTTTGGATGACCCATCAAATTGCATTACAAATTACTTTCAGAGTTTTTTCATATTTATCGGCACTCCATTATCCTATAATCAAATTACTGGCACATAATGGATCTTCATTCATAGTTGTGTAAACAACAACTGCTTATGTTCAATGTGTCACTACCGTCAGACCGTTGCGCCAAAGTAGACATGAGGCGAACTCAACCAACTCATAAAAACAAACATTCCTATAAGAAAAAAAGCTTCATGTCAGAATGTATTGAAGTTTAATTGACCTTATAAATTTATTTCCAGCATGAAAATAAATATATTAATAAAAGAGTCTTCGACGAGATGTACAATAGTATACCAAAATGAGTCATCTAGAAACAACTCGACCATTAAATAACGGATTGTTCAATGAAAAATAAAATAAATTAGTGAATAAAAAAGCAATATCAAACAATAAATTATCTATTAAGTTTCCAATAATGAAGTCAGTTGAACGATTTCAATCGGTTGTCATGAATATTACGTTAATGTGTAGGTACGTGAGGGTGCAAAATTCATTATGGATTGAGAATAGTGAATTATGCGAAACGCCCCCCCCCCCCTTTTTTTTTAACTTTTGTTTTAAAATGTGTTATTCTATTTTTTATGATTTTTCTCGTGTGTGCATGCTTGTCAATTCGCCGGCGGAATGCACTTTTTTAAACTCATCTGGCCTCTGTAAGTCGTCAAGCATTCTGGTCAGATGGTGTGATCTGTTATTTCAATGTAATTCAATTGGCTTACTCTTTATCCTCACCGATGCATTAACAAAGAAAAGTATGACAAAAATGTTTAGATAATCATAACATTGTCATAAACCGATAACTTAGAGGTATTTATTTGAATTGTTGTGATGTTCATCCAATATTCCAACATTCATCAATGAATTTTACTACCATTTCGTAATAATAACGCTAAGAATAGACGACATAACTTTGTACTTCCTGGACGGATCCAGGCGGGGGCAAAGGGACGCACTTAATAATTTCCCCCTTTTTATGTTTTTCTTCACAGAGCTACGATTTTGCATATTTCGATTTAAATAGTACATTAGCCTACTGTGACAATAGTTGTGATTGTGCATACATATGAGTAAGCAGTCCATCAATGTGCTATGACAGACGCCAAACCTTCCTTCACAACGTAAATCATTANTCTAAAAATGTTCGTAGCATGCAAATTTACCAGTGTGCCAAATTTGGTGCTTGTATCAAAAAGTGCACAATTCCTCTTAATATTGGAGCTAAACCGCCTAACTATTAGGCCTATCGTAGCGAATTCAATATTTTATATGACGGCTAAACATAAATATAGTGGCATCCTACTCTGCGAGAGGGCGCTCATCTGCGCGCCATTTACATAGGCGATGTAACACATGCGCCTGGGGAAATGAAACCTTTTTTTTTCTGAATCTCACCAACTGCGTGTAAAGTGAAAGGGATGCAGAGAAGGACGCCAAATATTTTGGAGTGCAAAAATGGGAGGGGTGTATCGTGTATGCCATCGAAATTGACACTGTTCTTCCTTTCTAGGCCAAATTTTACCGATAATTTTTCCATGCATATATACTCTTAGAAATATTCCAGGCGAGTGCGTAGGGGACGCGCGCCCCTTATATTTTTTTCCTAAAGGGCTCTTAAAACGCGATTTTAGCACATGATCTTTTTTAAGGTCCCTACTGGTCATGCCTACTGTGGGAGGGGACATACCTCTTTCAACACCCTCCCCACTCGGACATGATGCAAGAATCTTATATTTTTTACGATGTCATTTCTCATTTAGTTACTCCAATACTGAAGTTTTGTGTTCAGAAAACGCCATTTTCATGATCTCTTTATATATTTTAAGACGATTTTTAAAGATATTTTTAAGACGACGATGCACCGTTTCACCTATTGAACTTGACCATTTTGCATTTGATTCAACCATCTTTGGCTCAGATCGCAAAAGCTTTTGTTTCGACACACGCACACACACACGCACACACACACGCACACACACACAGACTCGTGGTGTCGTGTTCTGCACGTGCGACTCTTATCCCGCTATCCAACTCCATATTTTAAGACGATTTCTTTTTTGTCATAATTCGTCATAATTTCTTTTTCATAATAAAATGTAAACTTCATGCGTCGTGTCATGTAATGAGTTTGCGCATTATTTCAATTTAATGCTCCCATCGTCGGCCCCTATAGATATGTAGCTCAAAAATATGTATGCTTCATCAACTCCGTTGGCCTACACTCCAGGAAAGACGAGCCCAATTTAAGGTCATCATGATCTACAGATGCTTGCACAACCTGGTTCATATTCCACCGACACTCCTTGAAGTTAACGATTCTGCATCCCAACGACATCATCCTCAGAAACTCGTTGTACCATTTGCCAGGACTCTTTCCTACCAGCGATCCTTCTTTCCTGACTCCACTCGTTTGTGGAATTCGTTACCAGAGGACGCTGTGAGCTGCACTTCTGAAAAGATCAGATAAGAAGTGCGGACCATCCAACTCCGCTAGAGGAGACAATTACCAACCTGTACGTACTACACTCTGATGTGGACTGTACAATAAAAAGAAGAAGAAGAAGAAGAAGAAGAAGAAGAAGAAGAAGAAGCAGAAGAAAAAGAAGAAAAATACTCGATACGACACAGGAGTTACTAAATAAAAAGTCCACGGACAATTGCGATTGGTTGTATCCATGAGTAACCGGATATAACAATATAATAAAATTGAAATGTTCAGGGGTGTCGGTACATGGGAGGTTGACTGAATTGTCGGCTCTTCTTCTATACTCTCTTCCCCCTCCCATTCTCTCTCTCGCTCACACACACTCTCTCCTATATTTAGCTCTCTCTCTCTCTCTCTCTATCTGTTTTTTTTCTTCGTCTATTTTTCATTGTCTTCTTCCTTAATTCTTTAATTCTTCTCTTTGTTCTTCATCTTCTTTCTCTTGTTTTTTCCTCTTCTTCTTTCTCTTCTCCTCCTCCTTATTTTTCTTCCTCTCCCTCTCCTTCTTCTATTCTCACTCTCCCTCATGTGTGTATAATTCAAATGGCGTGGGAGGGTACATTTATTAAAAGGAAAAATGAATATGATACCTAAATCACTCTAGCAAGGAAAAAGGGAGAGAAGAAGAATAAAATAGGTCATTGCCAAGTCGATACACGTAAACCAGTGAAAAACTCGTCGCAAAAAGTCATACTAGTACATCTAGCGATACTATCAACATGTCATAGGCCTATCAATGTTTGTCTAGGCCTATCTCATTCAGTCATTCACAAAATTCAGTCATTCATGACAAGGAGCTAAAAATGTTTGAGCTCTTCTGCTTTTCAGTTATCGTTCATACCTCATAGAATTGTGTACGCATATGTAACAGTTCTTCTTGAATGATGCGCAGTACATTGCATTGATAATGCATGATAAAGCCGCACTCATATCAGATTTGTGGAATTGAGGCATTTTAAAGGAGATATAACTAACATTATCGATCGAGGTAAGTGAGTATCCTAATCAGAATCATCCGAATAACTTACCTTTATTCGATGTCTGTTGTTCTTTCACTGGCAACGTAACGGGAGTTGGATTTTCTGCCATTTTTTATGTTTACCCTGCGTTCTATACAGCTGTAAATTTTGGTCACTAAGGTCAAATTCAAGATCACGTTATTATAAGAACGTACGCCGATCACCGAATATACTGTAGGCCTACAGCGACAGTTACTCTGTGCGCGTGGTGTGTCTAAATAAAATACAGCATTGCCTGTATACATGGTATATACGTACTGATTATTACCACCAGGTAAACAATAACCAGTACTCCAGGGTCGCTATTTATCTTTATACTTTTAGGTATCATTTCAAGGAGGGATGATATAGGCGTACACTTTACCTGTGCACGCGAGTATATATTACTAAAATAGTATGATTGTGTAGTCTTACGAAGTATCAAAATGGTATAGCTAAATATTGTCTGGTCCGATTTGGTTATTTTTCTTAGTTGAGTTTATATGAATAATTCACCAGGTTTTTTTTTTTACTCTATAGATTTTTACTAGTTCGTTTTTTAAAGAATATTTCTACTCGTATCAAATGATCTTTCGATCGTCCTTAGACTTTGATCTACTTTTAATAATGCCCGGCAACCCCAATATCCTTGAATATTTGGCTTGTATATCATACAGTGGGATAAATTGCACTATAATAATCTATTTTTCATTCATACTCGTTCATCAGCACGCTGTCAATCGGTATTAATTCTGCATACATACAAATCGTGGTGCGCGCAATGTGGGATATATACCCCCCCCCCCCCCCCCTCTTACATATGTCAAAAGGTAGGGGTGCAACATAGAGGAGGGGTGCATAATTTTAGCTCATTACCCTTTTTTTCTCGCTAATCAGGCAGTTAGGTGGCAAAAACTTGCTGAGGGGGCTGAGGCAGTAAAAATAGTCTGACCTCCTCGCTTCGAGATTAAACATAAGGAATAACTTTATAGGCGTTCCTGTGTCTGCCATAAGTTCACGCTGATGTAAAATTGCAAATTAAGTCTGGTGGTATCTCTAGAGTAATGTTGAAACTGTATAAAATTCATTGTACTTAAGAACAATCATGGTGCTCACAAAATGACTCTTGTGATGTATGAAAAGTGACACTTTTCCTTATGTGCGTACTCTCCAGCATACAATAGGGGATTACTGCATGCCAATTTTCAGCTAGCCGATAATACCTGTAAATCTTTTTACTGCGCACTTAGGAATAGAGGTACAACATTGCACCTTTAAAAGCGATTTAAAGGTGCAATGTTGTACCTTTCGTGCGAAAAATCCAACCCCAAATTGCTTATTTCCATTTTATCCGATCGTGCCATTCCCACAAGTAAAAAAAATAACGCCTTTCAAAGATATCAAACAATGGCTCCATACCTCAGTGTCATAATGTCAAAGGTCACAATACTGCACCTTTTTGGTTGTTTGCAACGTTTATGTACCTTTTTCGCAGAACGTGTGAAAGGGTGCAACATGTTCACCGTGTAGAGTTTTACATGTCGCAGATTGGACTTTTAACGAAGGTTTAATTTTGCCCCATATTGTGCACCTTTTTTCTTGGTGTATTGATTTTCCTCCCTAATAAAGTTATATCATTTTCAAGTAGGAAGAATAACTTTTTTTGTGTTTATTTAAAACCACGTTTGCATTTGTTAAATCACTGGCAAAGTGCAAATTATAACCCGAGCGATTTCTTTATCATGTATTTTCCATAGATTGAGGGCACAGCGTAGAATGGCTTCAAGAAGTAGCGAGGACCTTGTATCCAGCGACAAAGGTAATTGTTATCAATATAATCGATATAAATATTGCCCTTACTACATGTTACTAAATTATGATCATATTTCATAACTCTCTAATTATTCCGTTTTATCCATTCATCACGGGTCTGTAACCTTTTTGGGGGGGAGGGGCTCGACATTTGGTCCAAGTAGAGACCTTTTGGCCGCCGACCGCTCGACAAGCTTCGCTTTTGAAGGAGTAAGTGGGAGTGGGAGAAATCTAATAGTCTGGTTTGATTTGTGTTAACATAAAATGCAAAATACATTTGTCATTTTGTCTATGATTATTAAATGTGTTTTAAGCCTACAGGGGCGTAGCAAAAGGAACTAGTGTAATATTCATGTGTCACGCCGACAGATCTAATGCCTTTCTGATGGCAAACTTGAACCGTTTTTAATAAAAATCCATTTTCATTTTTCACTCTGGGACGACTGTCAGATGATTAAAATCAAATGGAATTAATAATCAGCCTAATTTTATTCAGTTTTGTTTTTAATCTAACTCATAAATTTGTTATCATATTATTTTTTCCTTCAGGACAATCGAATCATTATTTTATAATCGCTCTATTTTAGACAGTAGTCCCATATAGCTTAGTACAATGTACATAATGCTGATATAATGATTTTCCTTTATTCAATGAAGCCTACAAGTGTCCATCAGTGATAGCTCCATCTATACAGCAATTGACTGAGGTGGTAGATCGTCTGGGCCTTCATGTAGCTGAGGGCGAGCTCAAGGTGAGAAGTCATAGAGATTCTATCACTTTGGAAATGGCGAGCGATTTTTAGTGTTATGTTACGATAGCGAAAATATGAAGCATTACACACCACCCTGGTACAAGGGGCAGATCTAGAATTTGTCAATAGGGGGGGGGGGGTATGTATTACCGAATGATTATGAGTCAAGTGTCTCAGTATGAAACTAAACGTTCTGGAGCCTGTAACATAGAAGATGCAATTAAACTTACGATATACATTAATCGTAAGTCTATGGCAAAGTGTGTATATACCAAAAAGATACGATTAATTGCAAAATTAATTGTATCTCTTTTATGTTACAGGCCCCTGTTCTGCATTTACAAAAATAGAGCTTAGAGATCAGAGTAAATTCAGAGAAAATTACACCGTGATGAAATAAGTATGTGAGAGTGTTGTTAAAGAATGGAAAATCATGCTTTGGAAAACTGCAGTAAACTTACAGATCACAAATTGTGTTGAAGCAAATTGACAGTAAATTAAAGAATCATGGGTTTATAAATGACTATAATATATAGACGAACAGCTCTTTTACATGCGAATTTGCAACTTTTGATCACATGTTATGGCCTATTTCATGCATTTCTTACATGAGGTTGATAAGTGTTTACATCTCTTGATATATTTTTTTTTATCATTTTCAAACTTTAACTCTTAAATATCACTCTTCATCGATAAATACATTAATTTGAATACATTCATCATAGAAATTTTAACATGGTGTTTAGAATATGAAGATAACACATTGTATGCACAGATATGGTTTTGATAAATAATAGCCCTAATGAAAATACGTATTTTGTGTTGTTCTTTTCCTCTTTTTTTAATTTATATAAACTGAGTTTGTTAATTAACATAATAACAAAGTATATATCACGGTATCTCTATATTTCTTAATCTAGATCCACATGAAAAAAATAGAGAGTAACAAAAGAAACATCGATCGTAAGAAATTTTCAAAATAATAGGATAAGTATTAAATAATAGAATAAAATTTAAATTTTCACATTCACATGACCTGTCAATCATTATTACGTAAGTAAATCACTGAAAATGGACGACCCTGTACTGAAAATGTTCACATTCTCTTGTTAAACATAGATTAACAAATATAACAATATGTTTGATGTAATTTATTCACTGTTAAAATCTTATTTATTCAGATAAACTCTTTTTCTTTCCCACATTGAATTCACTTGCTAAAGTTACATTCACTAACTGAGAGACACTGTAAAATTATGATTGTACAATTTCTTTTTCAATCGCAAATCAAATTTTGCTGTCTAATTCTTTGATACAATGCAATGTAATTCAATTTTAATTTGGCAAAATAAAAATAGAAACTCACAAAGTTTTCCAATATTATTACGAACAAAATTCGAATAATTTTGATGAAAAGCCAAGAACAAATGCTAAATACAGAACACAGACAGTTACTAATAAAAATATCTGACAACTGAATTAACCATTTTGAGACACTAAACGTTTATGTTGAAGTCTAATGTATCTACACCGTCAACTATTTAGATGATAGTTGTGATATGGCAGTCGAGAATTTGTTTTTATCAATAAACATAATTTATATCATGCCACTAACATTCGTCATCACACGTGACCAGAAGTGTGCAAAAGATGGCAGTTGAAATCGATATTTTGATGTAATTTTAATGCTCATAGTCTTCTTATTTGTTGTCTGATTTGAATGTTTTGAATGTCTGGTTGAATGCATATCAAATCCTAATCTATGTTAACTAAACTATGCATCTCATTACCATGGTTACAGGCATATCAAACGGTGATCAATTCCAACATTGATGCGATCAACAGCATCGGACACTTACCAGAGCCGAAATTGAGCACCCGGTACCCTCGACTTCCGGGATATATACCTAGCAAAGACGAAAACCTTTTTAATGCCTGGTGAGTAAACTAACCATTATTCAAGCTAAACATACTCCTCAAGTTATCATACTCTCAGTGATTGAGAAAAATATGAGTTTTCTAAGTTTCCATGATATCCTCTGATGGCAAATTGAGCTGGCAGATTTGGCCGAATCTGTGACGTATGATCAAACTTCTCCTTTTGTAAGAAATTCAAAATTGATCATGGTTTTTCACATAATAACGTTAAAAAACGAGTGCGCATTATTTATTGCGCAAATCAGATGCACACTCGTTTTCTACCATCTACAAATACACGATTCCAAAGCCCAACTTCATATGTGGCATGGCGATTTACTACAGATTACTACCTCTAAGTTGTTGAGGAAAGGTCTGTTTTAAGAGAAGATTCACCCAAAACTAATACTTCTTCAGCAGGAGCAAAAAGTCAGATGTACACAACACAAAGGTTTTTTTCTAAAGAAAAATCAGACAAATTAATGAATGTTTGAATATTTAGACACATTGGAAATTTATGACGTCATATGTGCTTATCTGACCATATATGATCATATTCATGTCAATGTACCCATGATGCCATAAATGTGGTAACATGTCTGAAAATTGTCAATGTTTTGCTCTTTTTCATATCTTAAAAAATTCATAATTTTTTTTTTTTTTTTACTACTTGTCCGATTTTTCCAACTTTTTTTTGTTCTGTTCACCAATTTCTCCGCTCCTATTAAAATTGTTTTGGGGGGAGACTTCAAGAAAATAAGGATATTAGAGTAATCATTCAAATCTATATTCAACCATAGTCAAGAAGTATATACGGAAACATGAAATAATGATTCAATTATACATCAATCGATGTTTTCTATTCATAGAGAAGTTTCGTCACCAAATTGTCAAAAACAACCGAAAATCGCCGAAGTGAACTGCTATTTCAAAAAAAATTAAAAAAAAGACATACGAGCATACTTACACACATCTTCAATAAAGCTCTATACGTTTACTATATATCTTTAGAATATGCCATAGTATAACAACTAATTAAACAAAATAATGATATAACAAATAATGACTTTGATTCAGTGTCAGGGAATCACAATGCAGACTTCGCGGAACGATTCGAACATGGTAGGCTGCCACAATTGTGTGAGGGGGACCATTATCATGATTTCATGTATTGTTTTGATCATTTTGGAAGCCATTGTCTTTGCATTATGTTGATGATTATCGAAAGTTGGATTTGCACTTTGTGTACAGGGTACGTAGATTTATTTGATTTCATTTCATTTACACACTCCCATAGGCTTGTAAGCATTAAATGATGCATAAAAGCCCGGTTACTAGAATAAGCTTTTTTTGCAGCTGATTAGTTCTTATTGAGACAAACGTTTCAAAAAAATTCAAATTATGTTGTTGAAGCAAAAAACTGATTGAATTTTTACTTGACAGGGTACGTAGATGTGAAATTCGTGGTGCTGGTGGAGGCAAATTGGCGGGAAAACGAATCGCGATTAAGGACAGTATAGCCGTAGCATGTATGCCTATGATGAATGGGAGTCGAGCTTTAGAAGGATATACACCTCACTATGATGCTACCGTGGTGACAAGGGTGTTAGACGAAGGTCAGTAATATTGAGGATGATGATGATGCTACCGTGGTGACAAGGG
>BQKZ01005112.1:28602-43892 GCA_036244855.1 Temnopleurus reevesii | reverse complement strand
CCCCGGAAGCAACACGATTCACCCCGACTTGTTGTTCTGAGGCAGTCAACTGTGAATTAACAAAGAGTCGGGGTGAATCGTGTTGCTTCCGGGGCTCTATGTGACCGGGGCCTAAGACCATTTCGTGCAATCGGCCCAAGATGACACAGAAAGATAAAGAAGAGACTACGGGTGAATGAAATTAGAAACAAACAAAATAACAAAAAAAAAAATTACATGATAGGAATATGTCTCCAGTACCTAATTCGAATTCTGTCGTATTATGTGATGTTTATTAATCTGAACAGTAACACTAGAATTTTGTATACTATATAGACTTATGAGCATACCACAACAATGAATTACTTTATGTTGTGCACTTTCTTTATCCTCTGCACCTCGGAATATTCTAACTAGATACATTGTGAATTATAAACTTGAAATTTGAACTTGAACTTTTTAAAATGATTATTGATCATCAAAAATAGTTTTTACAAATACGTTATGATTATTTTGTGATTACGTTTGATGTCATCTTTGACGTATTTGCGTAATAGTACGAGGACCCGTAACACAAAAATTCGTGTACAAAATTTTACGATTAATCGCAAAATTTATTGCATCTATTTTATGTTACGGGGTCCTGGTGTGTATTGATTTTGTACATGATTTGTAGACTAATTGCAATAGTTTGACGAGTTTTTCAAATCTTTTTAGCAAGTTCGGAGTAGACAATATATATCTTCAATGCAAATGCACGACTCGAAAATAGTTGGGATCATTCTTTTAATTTTACCACTTCAGAATCACATTTCCAGGATGTAGTGCGAGACATTTTTCAATAACTGAAACCAAACATTATGAAATTGATTACATGCAAACCAGTTGAATTTCCTTCTAACCAGATATATAAAATCTAGATGAAAATGTATATACGCATTTGATAGTGATCTCTATTTTTTATGAGTAGTGTATTATCATTTAGCTGAGAAGGAACAAATTATTAGCAAAAACGTGTTTCGATTATGAAATGCATATGGACATGTATGAACTATGTACATTAAATACGCGCCTTCTTGTAATGACTTGTAATTTGCTGTTTACATGATATTTTGTAGTCGTCCAGACTTAAAAAAAACATTGATAAAGAAATATTTTTATGAACATCCCTCTCATGTCTGGTTGTATGGGTAAGGTTCTGACATTACAAAACAACACTGTGCAAGCATAGAACATACCACTTAGCGGGCAACGCCTTACATTGGGACAATATTGACCAAAATGACGATTAAAGACTATTACTATAAAAGGAAAAAATCATGGTGATAATTCGATGAATGGATGCAATATTTGAGGACATTTCTTGTACCGGAGCAATATCAACATCGCTTTGTTGGACAATTGCAGACGATCCATTCTCTAACAAAGAAGAATTGAAATAAGCAAATAAAATATTATTTTTCATTGAGTCAATATCTGAGGTCATTGTATTTTGCCCATTGTAAATTTGTACAGTATTTGCTTCTATGGAAAGCGAAGGAGGTCAAGATGAAAGATGTGTATTTAGAAATGTGGTGAGATCCAAGTTATGGCCTCTGAAGGAGAAAGTACAATAGGGTCACACCCATGCTAATCTGCCTGCCCCCCCCCCCGACAAAAAAAGAAGAAAATTATAAAAATTCACGGGTAGGATTGGCTCTTCGATTATTTTTTTTGTTGGAAAGAACAGAATAGACGTTCTGCTGACCTCTCTTGACCAAACCAAAACAGTATATGACGTCAAGGTTACACACGCGTAATTATTTCTCCATAGACCCGTGTGCTATTTGGCCTTCTGAAAAAAAAATCATATAAAATCAGCTGTAGATTAGGTCGACAAGTGCTTGGTAGCAATGGAAAGGAAATTTTATGGACTTTCTCATTATGCATTCAAAACTACCTCTTGACCAGCTCATTTTTGAGCAATTTCCCCTTACATAGCAACATGACGTGCATCAATAAATTCCATACCCCTAATGAGGTAAATTGAATCTATCTTTAGAGGTGTCAAGTAGTTCCAGAAATCGAAAAAATTTGGATCCCCCTTTTGATAAAGAAAGGTCATATATTCATTTACTAATATCCACAATTAAATAATCACTCATTCACATCTATCAACATTAATCCATAATAACTGAACTCCAATGGGTTGCCTAGGGGTCTATTTTTCATCCGCGAAAGTGATTCGACTATAAGTACGCGTGTGTAACCTCAAAGTATATGACGCCATTCCTGCGGAAGCTGTGTGTGCAGCACAAAGGCAAGCTGTTCAACTCACCAAGGCGCCCCGTTTTGGTCGGAAAGGCGTGGAGGCGACTCGTACAAATTCGCGTTCGCGTTGCACGTGTAAGCTTCCGTAGGACTGTCGTAGTCTCTGAAACCTTAAAGTTTCGGCTGTCAGTGTGAATCTAACTATTGTCCTTTTTAGAAGTTTCCTTGTACTGTCTTTGCTTTCCTAGGGGGTGTTGCTACTAAGTTGTAACTGATCGCAAATCATCTGCTGCAAATCATTTGCAAACTAAAGTGTTCATTTCCATTCTGTCACTGATTTCGCATTTAACAAGACACATATAAAAAATGCTTTACATTGGCACTCGCCGATCAACTGCAACTTTCAATTGATCGCAACTATGACAACACCCATTTAGCAATAAAATACATTATATTCAAGACCTTAAATCATGAAACTTATATTGATGAAGTAAAGAAATTGTAAAGGCCGACTCACACCTTTGCGTTTATCATTATGTTTATAGCCTGCGTCGGCATAGCGTTTTTGAAAATTAAAGACGCTCCCTGAGCGCACACTATGCGATGGTCAGAGGTTGGCCTGACATTCGGCTTGTGCACAAGGAGCGTACGCCGAACGTCAGTGCATCGTATAGCCTGCGTCTCTGTGCGTCCAGGAAAAGTTTTCAATTGTCAAAAACACTTAGGACAACGCAGGCTAAAATCGCAAAGATGTGAGTCGGCCTAAAGAGAGGAAGAGATAAAGAGATGAACTAAACATTTTAGGGATGTGCCTTCTTAAATTGTTTGTGTGCACGCTGGTGTGTATGTGTGTGTGTAATTGTGCATGTGTTTTGCGTGTAAGTACTTGTTTCTGTGCGTTTGTGACCAACAGGGAAGAAAGTAAATACAATAGAAAGAGAAATACTTGTATGATAATGGCATAGATATGAGATAATTAAGATAAATGGGATGTAAACGACGGGTGTTTGACCCACTTGAAAATAGGCGGGTTTACTAATAAATGCAAATGATATGCGTTCTTTGGACACAAATAATGTTCTTGACGACCTGAAAGCTTGCCCGAGACTTGCGTGACATAGCTGCAAGGAATATATGAAACCTGGATCTAAGTATTGTATTTTGATTGTAACTAAACTACGGTCGTCGTCAAGAAACTGGCATGAATTTGAACATATCACTACACCGGCCTATATTCAGCTAAACATCATCTGCCACTCGTTCAGGGGTGTGTCTGAAAAGCTGCATTCAACTGCAAGAGGCAGTTGAGCGGCAAGCGCCAATCACAACCATTAATACATATGGGCCTTGTCAAAAGAGCAGACAGTTTGAGAATGACATGCGCTTTATAATTTGCCACTGATTTGTTTGCAGTTTATTTGCGATCAATAAATTTTGTAACAGCGCCCCCTTTGATTTTTTTATTTGTTTGTTCAATTTCAACCTTCTATTGATTCATGTCCATCTTTGTTTTTTCTCTATTCCCCTCTCTCTCTTTTCTCTCTTTCTCTTTCTCTCTCTCCCTCTTCCTCTCTCTATCTCTCTCTCCCCCCCTCTCTCTCTCTCTCGCTCTCCCCTCTTTCTTCCTTTTTCATTTCATTTCTCTCAATCTGACCTTTAATATTTTTCAAGCTTTGTGGTGAGAATATTATCAATTCGTCATGAATACAAAAATCAAATCAGAAATGCATATCTCCTAAGAAGAATAACATGCTAGGCGTTAACGTTTGCATACACTAATCATCTAATGTGTATTCTTACGTAATCAGCGCAACATGTCCAAACGTCTAATCAGATAGATGTTAAAAGTTAAATTATGTGGAAGTATTTTTAAAACAATTGATATCAACGAGTTAGCGTACTGATCTAAAATATCAACAATTCTAATGATGCCCCTTAGGGTGCACGTTTGAATCGTTTGGGGGTACAGCGGCTGGTAGAATAGCGGCAACCTGCAGGGTGGAGACATGCATTATAGGGTGGAAATAAAGATACCTTGGGTGGAGAGCTGCACTCAAAGTATGCGTATTTACACCCCAAAGGGTGCATATACCTACCCTAAAATAATGGTACTGCTCTTGTTGATTCTAAACTGATTCACAATTTCTCTGCACCCCAGTGGTCTACCCCATACAAGCGCGACCGATAGGTGGTATGACCAGGGAGTTGATCCCAACTCCGTGGTATGATCATAACTTTGTACAGAACGCAAGACAGTTGGGTTTCGTCGCCCGTGAATTCTCGGCGTTGCGCCCTCTTTCGGTCTGGCAGCAATAGAAAGAAAGGTGGTCGGGAGGATAAAGCGGTCTCAAAAAATCGTTTAGAATCTTAACTACTATTTTACCAGCGGCGGCAACTAAACGGTGCAAATCTGTACCCTAATTTCTCAGCGTGTAGCTGCCGATCCATTATGCCCGTAGGGGCCAGTACGTATGATCGTTGCTACAATACAAAAACAATACATTTCAGAATATTTTTGTTACATGATTTAATGATGTATCGATATATTTCATCAGTTCTAGTTTCAATAACAGTTACTAGAATGTTAGGGTGAGTAAATGCAATGTAAAGGAAATATAAGGTAATGTAAGGCAATGTAAATATAAACAAAATATAACCAGCATTTCAATATCGTCTTCACAATACGCGCTATATAAGAACTGACTATTATTATTAATATCCAAAATAAGCACTGTTTTTTTTAAATCTATTCATTTATCTATCAGAACATATTTACAGAGGATAAAAACATGATCAGCATACAAACTGTTCTATATCATGGTCCTCTTGGGACACAATAAAAATTAAGCAAAGATCTGTTTCATTCATCATTTATTAGGCATTCGGCATTTGCAAGAAATGGTAAAGAGTAAAAAGGTAATGTGCACGTTTGTTACAATACCATATATTTACTATTATTCTGAATTCGCAATTTTGTCCAACAACTTATGTATTTTTTATATTGAATATACATGTTTTATTTTTACCTCATATCTAGTAAATCAACTCAACCTTGTTTGGTATACAACCATTGGGCGAAAGTCCAACTCAATCAAATATCGTGCAAAGTACATGCACTTCTGATTTATTATCAAAGTAGAATGAAAATTTTGTAGTGTTGACTATGTTAATAAAAAAAACAGAGGGTTGCTCAACAGTTAGTTGTGTGTTGACTAATTATACAAAGAGTTACTTTCCAGAATATTCGTTTCTTGGCTAACATTAACACTCAATCATTACCAATTTAATAAATTAATGTATCTACAAGAATGGAAAACAATACAATATCCCGATAATAGGCGAGTCTAATTTTTATCTATACAACATCCTATGAACACAGATATAAATGCAGAAACAAAAAAGTTGTTCTTGACAACAAGACCGCTTGCTCTTGGAATGGAATACAAGTGACAATTTGAACATATTCATATAGGCTTTCTCAATAGCTTCATACTCACAAACGAAAATAGTTTTCCCGACTAATCACAGAAGATATACGTCACTTGTTCAACAGTTCTCCATATAATATCAGGGAATGGAATAGCTTTTGAATTCATAAATCTATTGTGAATTCTTTCATTGGAAGTTGCTTACTTTGTCCAAATCATTTATTCCCTCTGCTCATGAATAACAATTGATAACAAATAATGTATGCAAGCTGGATTCTAAGAGTTGTAGTTCAATTGTAACAAGCTAAAGTAATACTAGTTAAGCCCCGGTCACATAGGACCCCGGAAGCAACACGATTCACCCCGACTCTTTGTTAATTCACAGTTAACTGCCTCTGAACAACGAGTCGGGGTGAATCGTGTTGCTTCCGGGGTCCTATGTGACCGGGGCTTTAACAAAATTTTTGGTATGAAACGGGCTTGCATTTTAATCTATTTGTAAACCGGCCAGTTACATTTCCTCTTTAATAATGGATATCCACACCTTTTCTATTACTTTTAGTTTTATGTTACTTCCTACCACTTAAACAATGAAGTAATCAATTCATAACTTTACCCACCAATGCCACGTATGCTTTATTAAGCGGAAGTCACTGTTCCCATGCTAAAAGGCAAACATAAAAAGGGCGCCACCTGCGTTCAAATGGTAGGGGAAGTTTATTATTATGGAATCAGAGATGCCAATCGTTCTGGAATAGACATGAAGTTAGAATTACGATGTTGAATAGCGCAACAGCTGAACATAAGTGAGACTTAACATGTCAACAAGTATCCTATATACGCTTAGCCACTCACATCAAATCAAATGATTTTATTTATTTTTCAGTTCTTTTGGAGATTCATACATTTTTATAGTCATAAATGATAGTGATAATAATGAAAAAGAAATGAAAAAAAAAACCTAGCGGCCTGCAGAGGAGCGAGGCTTTGAATTTATGAATTTATGAAATATTCTGCATATTCCGGACCGGTTGGTAACTCTACCGAAATGCTGGCTATTCACATCAAATTACAACAAGAGCAGCAACGGCAGGACCTTTTACACCGGTTTCGCTTCTGTAACTTATTTTGATTCTGCTCTCCGTTGGGCAAACTTTCTTCGAACGACAAATCCGATCGTTCTTTTCTCTGGATACTTGTAGAGAATGATTTTCTTTCCGAGCGTCCAGCAGACTGATTTATTATCGTATTTGCTACTTCACTTGTGTCATTGATTCCACTTATGTCATTGATTCCACTTATGTCATCGATTGAAATGCGAGTTTCAGTGCCACATGTTGGGCAACGGATCTTGACGCGCTGTGACTTTGGATTTACCGCCGTGACTTGTCTGATCAGACACTGTGTGCAGAACGTATGGTGGCAGGGAAGATACCTGGGTTCCTTTAAGAATTTCTTGCACATGTCACACTTTAACACAGCGCTAACAGAATCAGGTAACACTTGATAAGGTACAGCCATTGTTGACTTGATCTGTAGAATTAGAAAGAATCCTGCATTATGACTAATCATTTGTCGTATGGTATGGTATGGTACATTTGACAAATTTACATGTGAACAAAAAATAACTTGCAATTAATAAGATTGGCTGGATTGCCCTTTCAGAAGAATAAAATAAATACTTCTGTTCTTCCAGAACAAATCTCATGTCTACAAAGTTGACATAAATATCTGTTAAAAATTCAGGAATCAGATTACTATTATATGACCATAATTCACAAAGGTGGTTTATTTTCAGTGCATTGTTTAAACCTCCTTCAAACCATGGTGTGGGAAAATTTAAGCTTGATTTTGCACGCACACTTACAAGTGGTCCAATAAAAGGGCCAAAGACACATTTAATCTATTTTTCTACCAGTATAAACCACCCCATCATGGTTTCAACCTGGTAACAAAACAAACCACATTTGTGAATTCCATACTAGCTGGATCGACGGGACGAACAGCTAGACCGCCTCATATTAACAATTGTCCCATATAAAGGCTGACTCCCATCTTTGCGTTTTAGTCTGCATAGGCCCAGCGTTTTTTTAGAATAACAAACGCTCCCCGAACGCACAGTGTACGCTGATCAAACGGTAGACTGACGTTCGACTTGCGCTCAAGGAGTGTACGGAGAACGTAATTTCACCTTATGACATGCGTCTTTGTGCGTCCAGATTTAGTGTAATTTCACAAACTCTTGGGGTTTTTTTTTTTTGGGGGGGGGCTAAAGAGTTTTTCAATGTACTTAAGATGGGGAACCGTGCTATAACGACATTGGTTTTTCTTTTGCACTTTTGGTAGTTTCAGGACTACCAGAAAGACAGAAGATTTCTTTTGTAAGTTTTATTTTCTCCACTTCAATAAAAATGATTGTAAAATATGTTGCTACATTATTTATAGCCGTTATAGTTTTACATGCTTCAATTTAATTCAATTGATTTACATCTATTTGACAGACCATAAATTCCAAATACATGTTTAAAAATGGTGCTGCGAATGCTTAAAATGTGTTTAAAATAATCTTGAGAATTTGGATTTAGATTGGCGCCGTACAATTTAGACATTATTATAATTAGCAGTATGTTTATCAACGTTATTATTATTATTATTATCATTGTCACTATTATCATTATCATTAGACAACCGTATATTTGCAAATTGCACATGAAAAAGAAAAAAATACAAATAACTGATATTCATAAAGTACCTCACGCTTATAAAACAAAACGTATATTGGCGGAAAGGAAATTTAGCTAATATTTAATTGAATATCAAAAGCACGCGCACAAGAATCGTAAGTAAATTTTAGAACTCACGTGACACGGAATGTTACTTAGATGAAGCTTGTTATGTAAGGAACGTTCAAGAAAGATGATTTCCAGATGATATCTCAGATGGAATGGTGCATGGTGGAATGGGTCCCTATTTATCATTACCTTCAGCGGTGTCTACTTACCGGATCATGCAATACTTTCTCAGAATTTTAAAGTAGGAACTTAATCTTTTCCGAACAAAACAAAACAAATCAAAGAAAAATTCCCCGTCAAAAATTAACCCGAATCTAAAAATTGTTTCAAAACTTTGTACTTTGGAATTTAACAGATAATATAAAACAAACTAATTTTAAAATGAGTGATTATCTGACAGGTTCATAGATGTGTTTGTTTTTAAAAAAGTGCGAAATACAAAAACAGTTTCATAGCAAATAACGCTTCATATGAAGAGGGTGGGTGGAAGGGGGGCGGGGTTGACGACATGTGATATTATTTGCCAGCGTTTGAATAAAGATTTTGATCCCTAAGTCTTCGTATATGTGAATATACAGAGTGTATACAAATATTCTTCAGAAAAGTCTCTCATTTAGCTCGAAATATTTGTAAGGGTTTTTCATATTTACGGGTGTTTAATAGCCTCATCAAGTGCCAGCAACAAAAATAATTTTCATTAATGCATTGCTGAACATTGTCTGTATATGTCCAGGATATGACTAAAATGCCTCGCGCCAAAATGGGCGAAAGATGAACGCTTCCTTCTCAAGAAAAAAGGGCCTTGTCTTTTAGACAATCGTTTGATAGTTATTGATAGTTAGTGATATAAGTGTGAATTCTAAAAAATGAATAAGATCAGTCAGACTTGAAAGAAATAGCATAATATCCCTATTAATCAATGGCTAAGAGAAATTTCTTTGAACGAGAGTAATTGTTCCGAAGAGTCAATTCAGATCAATTTTGACGCAAGGCGTTTTTGACACCCTGAATATAAAGAGTTGATGCTCACCGAAGCATGAAAGGAAATCGATTCTGTGAATGGCATTTAATTGACAGGGCAGATAGGATATATCTGGGTAACTATAACTATGATAATTTGTCAACAGTATAGTTTGAATTGTTTTTAAAGATATTTCAAAAGTGTAATTTTGTTTTATTAATACACGCTGTACATCTGGAATGGCAACAAAACGACATTTCGCAATCACTAAATCTTGTTTTCAGTCTAAAGTCTTCATAACAGCTCGTATCATTTGGGAATAACAAAGATCAAGATCAAGTAGTGCTTGATACGGCTTATCACTTTGTTTTTCTTGGAAAACCTACTAAAAATATAACTTGCTAGTCAAGGGGGTATTCGGATTCTCTGAATACTTATATTCCCCACATCAACTTGTATAGGGTTTAAAATGATTTGGTCTTGAGTTGTTGACCAATGTCCTATATCTACAATCGGTTGAAGAGATACAGAAGCAAGTCTAAACTGAGTTTAGCAAACTATAACAATCGAATGGATAGATTCTTATTTAAAATTATGTTGCGAAGTGTTACCAAATGTTCGTCAAATTTATAAAGAGTAATATGCAGTTCTTATATAGCGCTAATTACCTCTGATACTGGTCTCTAAGCGCTCTACAATTAATGCAGCATTATTACCCTGGTTTTAGCCCGGCAGCTACCAGCGCAGCGCACTTGGCGTTTCAAGGAATAAATATTCCTACCAGGTACCCATTTACCTCACCTGGGTTGAGTGCAGCACAGTATGTAACAGGTTAAAATGAATCGTTGAAATTAAAGTTTTGGGAGTCTCGGAAACTACAAAAGCAAAATATTTTAGCTTCTAGAGGTCAACTTGTATTCATGAGGGACAAACAGATTTCTCACACTCGCTTACAGAAATAGTCCGCTGCAATCGATCTGTAACAACATACAAATATTGATCGTATGAATTCCTATTGCTGAAATAATCTGCATCATCTTATTTTGAAAGTCAGCACGCAGGTATTATGTTTTCAGTGTAGATAGACTGAGTATCACTAGATATCGTCTAGCTCCATCTACGTTCTTTTGTGTACATTGATTCATGGTGAAACAAACTATCGCAAACCTTCTTTTTGCGGTGGGTCCATATATGCAAAATAAATGGCGGCGATGATGATGATGATGATGATGATGATGATGATGATGATGATGATGATGGTGGTGATGATGATGACAATGTTGATGATGATGATGATGATGATGGTGGTGATGATGATGATGATGATGGTGGTGATGATGATGATGATGATGGTGGTGATGA
This sequence comes from Temnopleurus reevesii, assembly GCA_036244855.1. Classification (NCBI taxonomy): domain Eukaryota; kingdom Metazoa; phylum Echinodermata; class Echinoidea; order Temnopleuroida; family Temnopleuridae; genus Temnopleurus; species Temnopleurus reevesii. Next base: position 33,120 of record BQKZ01005112.1, on the reverse strand, counting down.
TGATGATGATGATGATGGTGGTGGTGATGATGATGATGATGGTGGTGATGATGATGATGATGATGATGGTGGTGGTGATGATGATGATGATGGTGATGATGATGATGATGATGATGATGGTGGTGATGATGATGATGATGATGGTGATGATGATGATAATGATGATGATGATGATGAAGATGACGGTGATGATGATTATGATGGTGTTGATGGTAATGATGATGACGGTTCGGGGCGGAGAAAACGATGGTGATAACAGGCAATGAGTATGAGGAGGTTTTAATGGTATTGATTTCTACTCATTAATTTCAATTTAGACCATTCATAATTTCTTTTTCCGAAATTCATGCATGCGGAAAACTGATGCTGAGTTATTGAACAAAAGATCTATTTTCATAATTATCCAAATGTAATGAATATTTCAGTTCAAATTGTTTTGTTATCCGTTGGTATTTTCTCAAAATTAAAATGTCAAATTGATTGGCGAAAAAGACATTTTTAGATATGTGCTTATCCTTCTAATTTTCAAGCATCTTTGGTTAAATGCATTTTTAAAATCCTAACTTCACAGTAGCATTATTCACTCATGCATGAACTATGATTCATACGAGTGTTATTCCAAAAAAAAAAGAAGAAAACAACTCCAGAAATTGAGATTGTTCGATGTATAATCATATCTTAATCAAAATTGAAATTGATAAGTTGCACACATTTGTAAAGCATTGAGCTTCAGAAACGTCAACAGAAATGGAGAAGCTTATACCTGCAGCGCAAAGACGAGTAATATTTGACTCGCCTTGGAGCCATGTTTAAGACGAAAGAGCAAGAAGGCAACTTTTACAACCCCCCCCCCCCCCCCCCCCCCTTTGCACTGCACGTATAAGATTCTGTATCTCTGTCGTACTTTCTGAAACATCAAGGTTTCGGATATGAATGTGAATCTGTGTGACTGTGTGACATTGCTTGGTCTATAAAGTGCGCTCAATCTTCTTCGTGTAAAGTGTCTGAGAAATAACTTTTCCTGACGAATCACTTTTAAAAGACTGATGTTAACTGTAAAAAAACCAATAGGATTAAAAAAAAAATAGAACAGAGGTCATCTCTGCTTCTGAAATATAATATAATAACTCTAAAAAATTATTGACTAGAGTAATGTTCAACTTTCCATGCGACTTTTAAAACTGAAGAGCGTAAAGAAAAAAAGAAAGTCCACATCTTCTTTAGATCACTGTGTGACATTGCTTGGTCTAGGAAGTGCGCTCAATCTGCTTCGTGTAAAGTGTCTGAGAAATAACTTTTCCTGACGAATCTCTAATACAAGACTGATGTTAAACTGTAAAAAATAATATGATTAAAAAAAACAGAACAGAGGTCACCTCTGCTTCTGAAAGATAATATTGCTGCAAATTCGATGCATGCATAGAATCCTTGTATAGTAGTACTGGATATATTACACAGAGGACCAAGATCAAGCCATCGGATTTCATCAGGAGCATGAGCAATATTCATAAAACGGATCAATTCAAAGTATATATCAGAAGACCCATGGTCACCCTGCATTCGTTCAGACTAGAAAATAAGCGTGGTGCTTTATCATTTGAATTATGGTAAGCGTTAAATTATCCATTAAGGCCGACTCACACCTTTGCGTTTTAGCGCGCGTCGGTCCAGTGTTGTAAAAGAATTAAAAACGCTCCCGAGCACACCATATACGCTGATCGGACGGTGGACTGACATTAGGCTTGCGCCCATAAAGTGTACGCCGAATGTCAGTCCATCATAATGATCTCCGTCTCCAGGATGGAGGCGTCCTGGGCCGACGCAGACTGAGAGCGCAGAGGTGTGAGCCGACCTTATTTGCATAGAAATGTACACTCAGTTTTACATGTGTGTCAAAACCTCCGTAGACATCCTGAGTGAGGATTTTTTTTCCCTGGGGGGGGGGGCTGTTCTTGTGGATCGATACCCCCCCCCCCCCCCCGGTCCGAGTAAGGAGCAAGTTTTTAGGGAAAGGATAGGGGCATCAAATTTGAGCCAATGATCTTCTTTCGTTTTTCTTCTTTCGTTTTTTTTTTATTTTCTATTATGAGCCCTTCTTGGACGCAAAGGAGGGAGGTGATGGGGTCTGCAGGTGGAATTTAATGTCGATCTGTAAGTGTGTGTATTTCCCTTTTAATTCTGGGTGTGCGCATGTTTATGATCACTCAAAGATATTTTTTTATAATCACCGATAATCCCGAAGAATTCACACATGTATTTACACCAATCTTTGTTCATAAATCTCTCTATAGTTTCACTCTAAATTTACTATCTTTTAAATCCACTGTTTAAAGAGTGAACATTTTCACTCGTTATACTCAGCGAGTACAAATGTCGCCCCATGTGAATGAACCACGTGATCAGTATTTCAGAACCAATCACAAAGCATCTTCATGTCCATACCTACACGTCATCAATGATTCCACATTCTATTGGTCTTCTAAATACTTTCAAAGGTCAGCAGCTCACGCTTAATACCCAAATTTGAAGGTCGACATTTCATTCTCTCGTCGAACATCTTCATATTCTTCCTCAAATTCCACAATACGTGAAATACTTGCTTTTGTTTATTTATGTACTCGTTTTTATTTTCTGTATACGGACATGCCGAAAAACAGCTAGCCAAGCTGAAAGCATGTTTTTTTTCTTCACATATCGTATTTAAATAAATAAACTGAACTGAAAAAAAATAAACTGTGATTTTTGGAATACAATGAAGGTATTTTTTTCAGGGAATTTTGAAACGAATTTTGTGTATATTGGATGCTTCAAGTGTGTTTGTTTCTTTTATTGTTCGTCTGTCTGTGTCTTTGTTTAAGGCATGACATACATTAAATTACTTGCGGTTGAATGATCATTAGTTTGTCTTAAATTGATTAATCAATTCAACATGTTTATGCTGATAGCACTTGATTGAAGTCCATAGAAGATGAATACAAATCTACAAGAATAACATTTAATTAACTACTGGATTAATTCAAACCGGAGTAACATGGTAACAGACCAATCGATAGCTTCATAATCTTGTGAAACTTCAAAAAGTTGAAAAAGCAAAGATGAAGCTCCCTGGCAAACAGAGAAAGAGAAAGGAATATATGAAGGGAGAGAAAGAGTGAGAGAGAGAGAGAGAAAGAATAATAGAGAAGAAGAGACAAAGAGAGAAGGGATAGAGGGGGTGGAAAGAGAGAATGAACATAAGAAAGAGAAAGAAAGAAAGGGAGATAGAGAGAAAGAAGGAATAGAGGAAAAGAGAGAAAGAAGGAATAGAGAAGAGACAAAGAGAGAAGGGATAGAGGGGGTGGAAAGAGAGAATGAACATAAGAAAGAGAAAGAAAGAAAGAGAGATAGAGAGAAAGAAGGAATAGAGGAAAAAAGAGAAAGAAGGAATAGAGAAGAAGAGACAAAGAGAGAAGGGAAAAAGGGGGTGGAAAGAGAAAATGAACATAAGAAAACAAAGAGATAGAGAGAGAGAGATAGAGACAGAATATAGGACACGAGAGAAAGTGAGAAGGAATGGATGGAGAGAGAGAAAGAGAGAAAAGAACAAGAAAAAAAAACCAAATAATATTACAAGGTGTAAATGCGCAATCCTCTCATCCTTCTCGCAAACTGTATCTCTCTTTCTCATTCTCCTTTAGTTTTTTTTTCCGCGCAGCGCACCGAGTGACATAGTAATCTCGCACTGGGGGCTTGCTCGCTACATGCCAGGCCAGTCATTGCCCGCTGAAAAAAGGGTAGAGTTGATTGGTGCCTGGCATTCTCACACAGCCTCGCATTAAGCCACTGCTTTTGATCCATTTGGCTTTGAAAGTGATGCACCGATGGTGTGATCCGCAACCGTCTAATTAAATTCTTCACTTGAAAACATCTGTCTAATGTCAACTTATCATTGGAACTGATCGATTCCTTTCTGTTCTGCTCCGACAGATTATTTTTTTTAGAGTTGAAAGTGCAGAAGAGTCAACTTAAATCGAACTCTAAAACATTATTGCCGAGATTAATGTTCAACTTTCCATGCGACTTATAAAACCGAAGAGCGTAAAGGAAAGAGAGAGTCCACATCTTCTTTAGATCACTGTGTGACATTGCTTGGTCTAGGAAGTGCGCTTGATCTTCTTCGTGTAAAGCGCCTGAGAAATAACTTTTCTTGACGAATCGGTGGCAAAATTATTGAAATGAGGGCTAATGAACCTGTCCTAACTTGGAATGCTACTGGTATAAAGATTTAAGTGGAGCTGGTAGATTTGTTGGTCGGTAAATTGAATCGGATAGCAGACCCGACCCAATCAATCCATCAGTCGAGAGAGATTTGTTAGAGATACAATCGCCGTCCGTCTGGAATTAAACGTTCCCAGGTAAGTTAATCAACACCAATTTTCATATTGTCATATTCTATGTTCTTGTGTACTTTGTGTGCGTTTGTGTGTGTGTAATCACTTAAGATTTTGCCAATAGAGCTATCTGCGATCAGTATTGGGA
>BQKZ01005112.1:15310-26574 GCA_036244855.1 Temnopleurus reevesii | reverse complement strand
TTTTTTTTTTTTTTTTTTTTTTTTTTATTAATAGTAAGTCGAAAACAAAATTGATATCAAGAACCATGAAGTCACGAGCAGGTCCTTGCAAACGACTGTGATTGACCAATGTTTTGCTCACAGACTGCATACATCCGGCCCCAGTTCTGAATCATGAATTTCATGCACTGATTGAAAATCCGTCTCTTTCTAAGTGATTTGGTATTTACTCATGAATAGGAATGTCATCCTGTTATGAACCTGAACCCACAAATGTAATGATAATCTAAAATTGAATGGCTAACGTGATAATTCAAAGTTTTAAACTATACTAGAACAAACAATACAAAAAATACATGAAACAAACCTATGGGAAGATTAATTATATTTGTATTTCTATGATTTCCGTATCCTATGTTCATTTTATTATTTTTGTTTTATTTAAAAAATCCAAATAAAGTTTATGAATTATAATTTCAATTTTTAGAATATGACAAATTGGTATAAATTATGAAAAATAATATGTCTTTAATTTGGACATGTTGAAATATATGGTTGAGGGGGACAAACATCGTTGCAATATATGCAATTTAAGCTAAGGATCACGTTTCAATACACGTTGACGCGTCAGTCTATCTAGATTGTACGTCATGATTTTGCGCACAAGTACGTTATAACGTTACGTTTCGTCTGTAACGAGCACCGCGTCCTCTATCACATTCCATCACGTGCATTTCCGAGTGTTCACGTTCGCCTTATTACCTATGACGAGCTCATTTCTTGTTTACACGCAATCTGTCATGTGCTATTGTGATTTCATGAGACGTCCTATGTGACGAATCGACTGAAATCGAAACTGATTTTGGAAATGACCGAACGAAAGCAGTGGACAACATGACTTGTACTTCCGGTCGACTGGTACTGGCGACGCGTCGACAGAAATTGAAATCCCTGTATTGCCAAATCTAAGATGAATTTAATACACGGCTTTTATATATCGCTTATCAACTCTTCATTATAATTCTCTAAGCGCTCTACAATTGCAGCATTATTACCTTAGCTTTAGCCCGGCAGCCACTTCATTAGCGCACTTGGCATTTCAATGAAAAAATTCCTACCAGGTACCCATTCACCTCACCTGGGTTGAGTGCAGCACAATGTGGATGAATTTCTTGCTGAAGGATATTGACGCCATAGGTGGGATTCGAACCTCGAACCCTCTGGTTGAAAGGCGAGAGTCAGAACCACTACACTACGGCGCCTCCATTATAATACTGTAGTAATAATTCATAATAATAGGAAATAACATTTCTTTGGAAGAGTCTACTTGCTATGCGTTATAACCTAATCTCAACATGCCTGAATCACATGTTTTGAGCGATGTTTTTGAGATCGCTCTAAGTGACCACTATATGATTTTTACTTGTATAAATTGCAAAGTTTAACGGTCTGGACATAAATTAGCACGTTACAGATCATACAACAAATTTATTGCTGAAGATTTCTTAGAAGATGTTAAAAATTGTGAGGCTCTGACTAAAGAATATTCCCGTGACATTGACTTTTATGGTGATGACATTTGGTGTAAATGGATTGAAACATTTTTAAATATTTGCAATAAACATGCTCCTGTCAAATGCTCTCGTGTTAAAAACAGATATAATCCCTGGATTACGTCTGACATCATCGCTGCCATTAACAAAAGAGATTATTTGAAAAGTAAAGCCAATTCTGAGACTTCCTTTGATGAATTTCGTAAGCAAAGAAACTTCGTCACTAATGCTATAAAAAATGCTAAGACTGCATACTTCAATGATGTTTCTCATGAATACCGAAATAATCCAAAAAAATTATGGAACGAAATTAAGCGAATAACCAAGATAACTGGAAATCCTAAGTCTCTAAACGACGTTCATAAAGACATCAATCCTAATGAAATCAATGAATTCTTTATTAATGTTGGTAAAAATATCACAAAAACTATTTTCCATGAACCATTCAAATGGAAGAATCCCACGTGTCTATATGAATTTAGATTTACCGAAATCTCTGAAAATGATGTTTTAAAATTATTGAATGAGTTATCGTCAAATAGTAAGATGGATATATTAAATATAGATAGTAAACTGCTTCACATTGCTGCACCATATATAGCTAAGAATCTTACTGCAATTTTCAACTATTCATTGAAGAATGGAATATTATTTGACGACTGGAAGTATACTCGGGTCACCCCCATATACAAGGGCAAGGGTGACAGAAATGTTTTCTCGAATTACCGACCAATTTCTGTTGTCTCCCATGTAGCAAAAATTCTGGAAAAACTTGTTTCAACTCAAGCAGTTCATTTCATATTTGCTAGATCATGAGTTTATAACTGTTGAGCAATCAGCCTTTCTTAAAGATCACTCAACTGTTTCTTGTTTACATAGGGTAATAGATGATTGGCTTGAGGCAATAAATGCCCGTGAAGTTGTAACCGTTTGTTTCTTTGACATATCTAAATGTTTCGATGCTATTTCCCATGAACTATTGCTTTCAAAATTGCAATATCATGGTGTTCATGGTACTGAATTAAAATGGTTTGAAAACTATCTCAATAACAGAAAACAAGTTGTTTGTCTGAATGGTAATCTATCAAAACCTGGCACAGTTACAATAGGTATTCCTCAGGGAGGGGTCCTTGGCCCCACCCTGTTCCTTTTATTTATCAATGATATTGTTCAAAATGTAAACTCAGGGTCTTGCAGTATTTTTGCTGATGATGTTGCCATATATACAACAGGAAATAATGTTGTTGATGCCGAAACTAAACTACAAGAGTGCATAACCTGATAACCGAAATAGCTAACTGGTATAAAATGAATAAACTCAAAATCAACATTGATAAAACCCAGGTGATGGCGATATCTTCTCGATATAACAAAAGTTCAATGAAACTACATTTATTTCTAAATGATATTCCACTAAAACAGGTCAACCTAGCTAGGTATCTTGGTGTAAATATTGATTGTCATTTGACATGGGATGACCATGTTAAACTTCTGTGTAAAAGTCTCTCATACAAGCTTTTTTGTTTACGAAAATTGAGTAATTTTTTAACTACTCCCCTACTCAATACCCTCTACAAAGCAACTATACAACCTTGTATCGACTATGCGTGTTCTGTGTGGGGAAATAGTTCATCAAAAAACCGTGATCTCATTCAAAGAATTCTAAATAGAGCTATTCGTATTGTTACAAAACATTTTGGTGCGCGTGACATTAGCATAAGTAAATTATTTAAAGATTTGAAATGGCAGGATTTTGAAACAAGAAGAGACTATTTCATCAACATGCTTATGTTCCGCTGTATTCATGGCATTGCACCAGTACGACTATGTAATGAAATAGAAATGTATTGTGACAGACATGATTTCAATACCCGTAACTCAGATTCTCTCAACGTAGTTATACCAAAACCAAATTTAGAAATTTTTAAACAATCTTTTAGATATTCTGGCCCAAAAACATGGAATTCTCTACCACCAAACGTACAAAATGCATTCACGCTTTCCTCGTTCAAAAGATTATACAAGGCTAAATATTTTTAGATCTCTACACCTTGTTCTAGATGGCTATTTTTAATCGCTTCTTAAAATATTGACGGTCTTTCTATTGCATTATCTATCCTTTAGCCGAAGCTGAGTTTTCTTGTAATTATCTATCCAGTATTTTTTTAAACATATTTAATTTCTTACCTCATTTTACTCTGATATTTATTTTTTCAAATTCTTTTTAACTTGATTTTTTTGTTGTTAAAACTTCTAATCTAATTATGTTTCTATTGTCGTTTTATCAAATCTGTTGCAATTCATTTTAAATATCTATTATTTGCTTTCGTATATTTACTAGTTTTTGTCTTGTGACGAATTTCTTTAATTTTCCTTTGTATATTTATATTTTTCTATTACTTATACGTTTGTCTGTTATATTTATATTTTAATGTCAGGACCATGATGAAAAACAGCTGTGCTGATCGTGTGCTTTTTTAATCCTGAATAAAGATCTTGAATATAACAGAGTGTATGAACAAAACCTTATACTTTTAAAAAGTGTTTCGAAAATTCAGTTCAGAATATTTTAATGATTTTCCATGTTCATGGATGCTCAATAGTCTCAACAATCGAATGCCATCAAAACTCAATGTTCATTCATGCATGACTGAACAATGTGTTTATTTCCGAAGTATGAAAATGCCTTGCGACAAGGTGAGCAACATGACGATTGCCGTTTCAAGAAGAATTAAGTCTGTCATGAATCTAAGGTAACGTTATGATATTGTTGTGATCAGGATATTATCAACTCTAATCAATACTTACATGAATGAGATAAATACAACTTGTTTTTTTTTCTGAATAGGAGTAACTGTTCCGTAGAGTTGTTTTAGGATTGATTCAAGTCCATTTTGGCGCAAGGCGTTTTGACACCCTTGACATAAACATTTGGTGCACTTGTTCACCCAAGCGTGAATGAAAATTGATTGTGTGAATGACATTTGACATATATATGATCATGGAGTTAGTAACTATAGTCTTTGAAAAGTGCTATATTGTGTTGTATTGTACTTTATTTCCAATCAGTAAAAAGACAAATAACATATAACATACTACGAAATCAGAATACATTTGACAAATTTACATGTGTAAAAATAGTTTGCAATAGGCGGGTTTACTTACGTATTCAAATGTATGTGCTTTTCTTGCCACTGAACGTAGTTAGGTGGTATTCCTTAATCCGTTTAATAACAATAAGACTTCAATACTTGGAACCCAGTTTGCATACATTACTTGTTGCTATGTCGGGCAAGCCTTGGGCAAGCTTTAGGGTTGTTAAGAACAACCTTTGTGTTAAAGGTATGCATAAAATTTGCATCTATTAGTAAACCCGCCTATTGATAAGACTGGCTGGATTGCCCTTTCAGAAGAATACCTCTGTTCTTCCAAGGGGTCCAGATGGAATGTGTTTTTTAAGGATATTTCAAAAGTGTAAAGTTTTTATTGGTACACTGTGTATAGGTTCCTGAGCCAATGCATAATGGTGATAACCTTCACCCAGACACTCCACTCGTTATGTCATATCGCTAGTTCATGATATGAAGATGTAATAACAGATCATGCAATTTAGAACAATGTATCATAGATGATGATGGATTTTGCAGAGTTTTCCCCGAGGCGATGTAATACATCAATGATTAAGATGGATTTTCCTTGCGAACCTGTCCATGATTATGGCCTAGCTTATTGCGTAGAGGGGGTGTAGGATAAATCTCAGAAATTACTTTTGCGGTAGCGATATAATTGGTAAATAGAAATGGCTTGATGGAAAATTTTACCTCGGTCTTTTTTAAGAACTGTCTGAAATTATAGAGGGAGGTAATGATATACGTACATTATACATGTCTCTTATTTCACGTTTAGAGGTTAAGGATGCACGATGGTTGTGATTGCCGAATCCAATTGGCCCCTCAAAGAAAAAATCTGTACTATTTCTTAAAGTTATCAAAAATAGCAAAACAGCTCCTAGTTTGGATAAGGAAGGTTAAAGCGTTATACAGCAATATAAAAATTTAGAAAAGTTAGGAAATTTCATGCTGTTTGTTCTTCTGCAGTCTCTTCGAATTATTTTGTAATGGCATTTAGATTTTGTAAATAAATCCGCAGTTCTAAAAATATAAATAATTTCTCATTTAGTGCTGGATTAAATTTTGATTGTTATCTATTTATACATTTATTCATATATTTTTTTTTGCAAATAAGGCCTAATTCTTAAAGATGATTATAATTAATAATAATTTCTTGATCTATATTGCACAGTTTCTATATGGATGCACTCAACTGCGCATTACAATTACAACATCATTGTCCGGCCTCAACATAGCTGTCAATTCAATTCAGTTCAAATCATTTTATTTTCAGATCTTTTGAGAATTCGAATATATACACTCATGAATAATGATCGTAATTTGACAAAAGAAATGAAAAAAAAAGAGACCAGCAGAGAAGCGAGGCTTGTTTAGAAGGCTGGTCCCCCAATAATCATATCAATAATTTTGTACATGNTGTTTGTTCTTCTGCAGTCTCTTTTCGAATTATTCTGTGATGGCATTTATATTCTGTAAATAAATCCGCAGTTATTCTAAAAATATGAATAATTTCTCATTTAGAGCTAGATTGAATTTTGATTGTTATCTATTTATACATTTATTTATATTTTTTTTGCAAATAAGGCCTAATTCTTAAAGATGATTATAATTAATAATAATTTCCTGATCTATATTGCACAATTTCTATATGGATGCACTCAACTGCGCATTACAATTACAACATCATTGCCCGGCGTCAACATATAGCTGCCAATTCAATTCAGTTTAAATCATTTTATTTTTCAGTTCTTTTGATAATTCAAATATATACAGTAATCCCTGGTAATAAATAATGATGGTAAGCTGACAAAAGAAATGTTTAGAATGTTTAGAAGGCTGGCCCCCTGATAAGCATATCAATAATTTTGTTCATGATAAAGGCGTATACACATAAACATATGTAGATTATTACATTATATTTGCAAACAGATACCGTATTACAGAAATAAAGCGCACGATAAGCTTCCTGCTGGTACCTATTCACATCACCTGGGCTGAGTGCAGCAGGGCGGAGAAGATTTTTTGCTGAAGGAAATTTGCGCCACGCGTAGGTTTCAAACCACCGACCCCTGGCTAAAGGCTAGAGTCAGGACCACTAAACCACGATGCTTCCTCACGAAGCTCACTTCTGACATCTTGGGCGGACAGTATGATTTTGGTGATCTCCTCGCGGCCATTAGCTCCCTTGTAATTGGCCGTATAATTCAACTAAACATGTTCCATGTGGGTGTACATCTAACATGTCCGTATGTGTACACAACATTCGCTTGGGAGATGCCGGCCCGTGAGAACCTGTTGTGGAAATGCCGGACCCCTTTTACCCCGATTCCCTACCTAATCACGTTCAATTTTGATACAATTTTGCCAATGCCCCAATGCCCCCTGCTCAAGTTGAACGCACTAAATGCAAATGCTTAAATCGTTTCCGCCATATTTTGGCTGTCTCTAATGGCATACGAAATGTTCCGATTAGAATAAAGTGATTCTGTCCAGCCGAGTCAATATATGACGGATACCGACATTAAAGGGGAACTTCACCAATAGATTGATGTCCGTTCAGTGGATGAAAATAAAATACAGTGGTCAAATTGTGAAAATTTGAACAAAATCCGACAATCCATTCAAAAGTTATGAATTTTCAAAGTTTTGATTTAAAAACCTGATGGGCTCCTTAAATTGGCAACCTGCCTGAATAAAATGGCTGAGAACTCTCAATTCTCTTTGTCCACAGAATTTAACATTTTCTTCTTTTTCTAGAAAATTAGACAATATTTTACTTCTCACTTTAAATATGATATGAACATAATGATTCTGCATGCATTTTGAGATGAATCTTGTTGATTCCTTATCTAATTTTCTGTAAAAGGAACAAAATGTGAAATGTTGTGTACAAAGTGAATGGGGAGTTCTCCATGTTGGCAGCCATTTTGTTTGGATATGTTGCCAATTTAAGGAGCCCATCAGGGGTGGAAATCAAAACTTTGAAAATTCATAACCTTTGAACGGATTGTTTGTTTTTGCTCAAATGTTCACAGTTTGATCATTGTATTTTTATCCACCTACTGGGAGCACATCAATGTCTGGGTGAAGTTCCCCTTTAAGTTATTCGAAAACAGTCTGCAAGTTTGTAGCAATATAGCGACTGATGTTAATTTTATTTCGGATGTATTACATTGGATTTGTATCATCAGAGGCCTGTAACATAAAAGACATCAGTTTATTCAAGATTAAACCGTCTGCCTATTGTACGCGTTTTGCAATAGACTATGATTAGTCTAGTTACACTTTTTATGTTACAGGCGCCAGGTCTCATGAGAAATGTGTTAATCCACCTTTTGAATAACAATATGTTTAAATTGTGAATTAGAGCCTTTTCAGAGACTGGTTAAGAAAAAAAAATCTCATATTTCATTGCCCCCTACTCCTTCTCAGAAAATAATTGAAAAGCTGCTAAACATTTCAAACTTGATAGATAAGGCAACTTGATCAAACGGTCTAGGCTTAATCAATTACTTCACTTTGTAGCAATACAAACCTTACTTAACATATTTCATCTTTTGATATTTTCACACATCGTCAACAATTTAGGGAGCATTTAGAATTAAGAAAACATTTTAGCATTTAGAAAACAACAAAACGCGGCAATAGTTGTGCAAAATATGTCAAATTGTGTTGGGTAAACTTTCACTCAATCTTTTTAAGTGAAACCATAAGCTCCGGTCACATAGGACCCCGGAAGCAAATCGATTCACCCCGACTCTTTGTTAATTCACAGTTAACTGCCTCAGAACAACGAGTCGGGGTGAATCGTGTTGCTTCCGGGGTCCTATGTGACCGGGGCTTTAAGCCTTAATAAGGTGAATTAGATGCACATCAGTAGTCAATGGGTGCAGCACGGATTACCTTTACCATGTAATCTGGGTTACCGTGTCGATCTTTAAGTCCATAAACAAGGCGATTGAATGCATATCAGTAGTCAATGGGTTAACCACTCTCTAAATTCCTAAGACTGAAAGTCAATCTAATAGATAGATTGTAGGTAGGGACCAATCCAAAATTCGATTGGAATGTTCAATCAAATATGATTGAATTTCAAATCTATTAGATTGAAAATTTCAATCCAATTTTGATTGGTCCCTGACTACAATCTTTTCGATTGATTTTTTTCAATCCTAGGAATTTAGAGAGCAGTGCAGCACGTTCCATGTCAGTAATGAATGGATAAATCCCGGTCACATAGGGTCCCGGAAGCAACACGACTCTTTGTTCTGAGGCAGTTAACTGTGAATTAACAAAGACTCGTGTTGAATCGTGTTGCTTCCGGGGTCCTATGTGACCGGGGCCTAAAGTGTAGCAGCGATTAACTTTACCATGTAATCAGGGTAGCCGTGGTGTCGATCTATAAGTGCCTTAATGAAGCAAATTGGATGTATATCAGGTGCATGACGGGAAGCATTATCCAAAGATGGGAACACTTGAGGGAATTCTGAGTAAGCATCTGGGGTAACTTTGAAGGAAGGGAGAAGTGGGGATGAAGAGGGTAGAAGGGTCAGACGGATCGATATCGAGGAGATAAAAGTGATGTAGGTTAATGTGTATAAGATTTTTGTGCTTGCGTGTTTTTGAGTGAGTGTTAGTGGCGTTTCTTTTTGTTTTATTTGTCTCTGAGAGAAAGAGAGAATGATGACTTTACAGTTATCTGAATTTTATCAGTCATGGTAAATTCTCAGCGGCCTGTAAAACCACCCAGATTAAGTATAAATCGATGGTAAATGTTATAGAAGAGAACAATTTTAGTTTTACACACGGAAGGGAAAAAAGGGAACATTGTCTACCCAGTTATTGGATGTTTGGACGGGTTGGTAATCCGGATAGAGGATTTGTAAATTCTTGTCTCAATAAAATTACATTGACTATTTTATTGATTTCTTCAAGGTTGTCCTTACCACCAAGGGCAAATATTCCAAAGGTTTTCCGTCATTCGATTTGTAATTGCTGCCAAATTTTAAAGAGGAAATTGCCTGCTGGTTTGTGTTAACCGTCCGAACACACAACCCCCATCCGACGTCCTTTTCCATGTAGAGTCCACCTTTTGTGACTTGTTCCGCAGCCACTGTGGGTTAAAACCCCGGTCACATAGGGCCCCAGAAGCAATACGAGTCAATACGACTCTTTGTTCGCAGGCAGCCAACTTTGAACTGACAAAGAGTCTTGCTGAATCGTGTTGCTTCCGGGGCTCTATGTGACCGGGGCCTAACATTGCCTCCAAAAGGTGATTCACATTCGACAGAATCCATGACTTTGTCAGGATATTATAAATTGAACCTTTATTGGAGCCCACCATGCGTGTAATGAACTCGGAGATGCAAACAGTTCCGGACTATCCATGGGGTGTATCTTTCAAAAGAGGAAAATGACAGTCCGTTATTGTTAAGCGTCCGGACACCCAACCCCCCATCCGAACGCCCTTTTCCCATGTAACATCGACCTTTTATGACCTGTCTCACAGCAAATTGGCTTTCACATTATCATGTGCCGCACGCTATGTCATATACATTCAAACTGCCTTTGAAAGGTTGTTCACATACGACATATTCCACGACTTTCTCAGGAAATTATAAACTGAATCTTTATTTGAGTCCACCGAGGAAAGAGGAACTGACGGCTGCTTTTTTGTTCAGCGTCCGGACACTATACCCTGTATCCAACGCCCTTTCCTTGTAGAGTCGACCTTTTATGACCTGTTCTGCAGCAAATAAGTGGGTTAACATTGCATCCAAAAGGTTATTCACATACGACATATTGCATGACTTTGCCAGGATATTATAAACTGAATCTTTATTGGAGTCCATCGTGCTTGTAATGATCTCGGAGACGCCAACCGTTCTGCAATATCCATGAGGTGTATCTTCCAAAGGAGGGAAATGACAACTGGTTTTTGTTAAGCGTCCGAACACCCAACTCCCAAGCCAACGCCTTTTTCCACATGTAGAATCGACCTTTACATTCAACTAGCTTCCAAAAGGTTATTCACATACGACATATTGCATGATTTTGTCGGGATCGTGCTTGTAATGATCTCAGAGATGCCAATCGTTCTGCAATATGGATGACTAGATGAGGTGTATCTTTTAAATGAATCCAAGGCTTTCATTACAAGTGAATGACGTAGAGCACGGTTACTAATGACACGATTTCTTTTAAATTGTGTTCCGCTGTTCGGCTATTCACCTTTGATGGAGGCGTCGGGGGTGAAATGGTTCTGACTCTCGGTTTTCAACCCATGGGTCGTGGGTTCAAATGCCATCCATGAGGTTGATTCTTTCAGTAGGAAATATATCCATATAGTGCTGCACTCAATCCAGGCGAGGTGAATGGGTACCGGTATGAATAAAATTCATTGAATGCAGTGAGCGCAACATGGTAGCCATGCTAATGCGGGCTAGTATGGAGGTTTCGATTTCATTCGTCACAGTCACAGCCACAGTCGACCGGAAGTAATACGTCAGTTTTTTACGCGTTTTCCCATTGTTGCGCAACTAACTGTGACATACCAATACGCAGACGCGTAAAACTATGACGTAGTACTTCCGGTCGACGT
>BQKZ01005111.1:18121-30454 GCA_036244855.1 Temnopleurus reevesii | reverse complement strand
CGGGGGGGGGGGGGGGGGGGGCATAATGGCCCCCCAGGTAAGTTAGGGTTAAGGCCATACTACACGACTGTATACACTGGAAAAACGCGATAGTATGTCGTCTCACGGCGATGTACTTGATCATTGTTAATGATTAAACTTCAACAAGTTTCACGGATCTCGTACCTCGCCGTAAGACGACGTTTCATAGCGTGTTTCAGTGTTTGCGAAATTGGTCGTACAAGGTCATACGACTGAAAGTGGTGTAGAGTGCGTACGTGTTTTTAAAACTTTTGTCATGGCTGTATGACTGCACAGTAGATCATGTTCATACCTTTTGTTTTGCGATAGTATCCATTCCAGATGTGTCAACATCCGGTCCAACACCAGGTCAGCCTGCAACAGATCCACCTACCACACCGGCCCCGCCACCGGTGGCTACAACACAAGCTGCACCAGAGACAACACCGCAACCGGATGTGGCTACAACCGATCAATCTACAGAAGGAGTAACGGTAGCAACTGCAACCCAACCACCGGCTACAACTCAACAAGCAACCACTGGCGAAGAGGCGACGACTCCAGGTAGGATCAAAACTCTTTTCCTTAGCTTCTGAAGACAACCCAAGTAATGTTACTGTTTTCTTGTGGATCACAATATCATAATCATAATTTCATACAAAGTAATATAAACAATTATCATCAACTATCAAGGTGATTTTCATTTACCCTTCTGATAGTCATGTTACACTGCAGTAACACGTACTTGTATAGTCGTTGTTCCATAACATGTAGAAATAATAACACGATATAAACTACTTCCGTGAAATAAAGTTGGTCATGTGACAATAAATCTGTACGTCGTGTATTTCACTGTGAGGACATCAATCACAGGCCTGTTCCAATTGTAAAGACATCACAGATGAGCACTGAATTTGTGTTCGACTTCATTTAATGGAAACAGATTATATCGTATCTAATGTTTTGATAATTCAATATTTCCAGATAATTATGTTCGTTGTCATGTATTTTAATGAATTTAGCCTTTTAGTAAACCGATCTATTTCAACTTATTGCTTTTCGATTCGCATAATTTCTAAAGCTTGCTTATTCATTGTGTATTACCGATGGTGTGGAGAAATTCATTTTTTCAAAGCTTCTCCTTGCTTCAATCTTGTTTCTAATTTATGTGCGAATAAATTTTCTCTCCCCACTATCCAGTGTAAAAAAATTAAAGCTTTTGCACAAATCACTCTGGCACCAGTACGGCTTTTAAAGATCACTTTTTAATCAAGATATGAAAACGAAACATAAGGCCCTAGTCTCATAGGAGCCCGGAAGCAACACGGTTCAACACGACTATTTGTTCAGTCTACAGTTCACTTTCTACGAACATAGGGGGTGTTGTTCAAAAGTTGCAATCGATCGCAAGTTGCAGTTCATCGGAACGTGTCAATCAAAATCATTGTTTTATACGCGTCTTGTTAAATGTGCATAACGTGCGCGAATTAAAGTGCGCGTTTGCAGTTGATTTTGAGCAACACCCCAATAGAGTCGTGTTGAATCGTACTGCTTCCGAGGCCCTATGTGACTGGGGTCTAACATGCATCAGGGGCCTGTAACATAAAAGTTGTAATTAAACTTGCAATAAATATTTATCGTAAGTCTATGGCAAAATGTGTACAAAGAGATGCAATTAATTGCAAGATTAATCGTATCTCTTTTATGTTACAGGACCCATAAATGATATTGTGTATTAATAGCCAACTTGCTTCTTGCCTTCTATGCTTTGGTATGCTTCGATTACTAACAACTTACACAGTCTTAACAAAATTGCTGCAATGTATCACCATCCAATGTTTGCTTATAGTGTAAAAAATGTCAAAATGTAATTTATATTTCAAGAAAAAAATCCATCTGCATTTATTGTCCATCTGCACTGTTCGCACGAGGTACCGCATAACATATCAGCAAATGTTCCTTTTAAAAGCCACATGATGCTTTACATTCCAGTTAAAAGAAAAAAAGTCTTGGTCACCTTCGAAATGATTTTGTAAAATTGAATTTATACAAAGCTTCGTTTGAACGTTAAAAATCGATGGAGCTAGCTGGCCTTATTTTGAAACGTCAACGGCTTGGAAAATCTTTCAGTTCGGCATTTTAAGGCTTCAGGACACCAAACACGGCACGGATTAACTCACGGCATAACCACGTTATTTTACGCAGTATCTTGGTCCTTAATGGCCAGCGCGCTCCTCCGCGCACATGATATTAACAAAAAACAATTGACCAATCACAGGGGAGACATCGCGTAAATACCATGCCGTAGTGCCGTGCCGTGTTTGGTGTGCCAAGGCCTTTATTCTACTTTTTAAGTGTAATGAAAGAGTACCTGATGCGAACAGGACCCATTTTCCAAACACAACCCCTATTCCTTGAATCTTCTGCTAAATATCCCCAGCTGCAAACGATTCCTGCCCGGTGTACATCGGCGAGATAGACCCGACCTGGCTCAGCCGAGATGTCTCTGGGATCCTTATCCTCAACACGGGTCGACCAATGCCGTGCGACGGCGCAATCAGGCGTGTCTCCTTCTACGCAGCAACTACCAATCAGATCGCCGTTAGCATTTGGCGACGCGCACCTATGAATGCACTCGAACTCATCGATCTCACACTTCTGACTCCCGAAACAAGCTCCACGTTTGTATCGGCCTTACTTCCGCGAGCACTGGGCTTCGCACGTGGGGACATTCTCGGTTTCTCTACGGAGAGCCTCTCACCTTTAGTTTTCACGGGCACTGCACAGAGTGCTACGGAGCATACGTTGTATGGTTATCCGATGCTTGGGAATTACCCCGGACTACCAAATGGAGGCGTTTTGGACGTGATGAATTCTTCTGGTGTGACTGTTTCCAACAGGGCATATGCTTTGAGGATAACCGTTGAGGGTGAGCTCACACAACGACTTCATTTAACTTCAGACTAGCCGATAATATAATTTTGTAGCAGTCACATACATCCCCCGCGATATATTGGTTATATTATCCACTGACAAACAAATGGCTCCCTATCCTTTTAAAAAGTTACCTACATGCTACCCCTGTTATTGCATAAAATGTCTTCCCCATTTCCTATCCGGACACGTTCGATTTCCCCCAACAAAGGAAATGTACGAATTATTACTCTATTATGTCCCCGGCACACTAGCTGGTCGTCTTCAGGATCATGGATATTTGTTTACCGATTTCCCGAAAATAAAAAAAAAATAAAAACGTTATTTCGTCTGATCGGTCCAGTCAGTCGGAATGGGCAGTTTGTCGGGGATAATTCTGTGGAGGGACACTTACTGGGGGAAAAGCAAAGTCTTGACTTCGAACGTCTTAAAGGCAGTTGTGTCAATACTATAGGCTATCACTTTAGCCATATCAGATCCACACCACATTTAGGTTATCTGCTAGACGGGCCAATTTATCCAAATTCCCATACTAACCTAGGTTTCCATACATCAAGACAAAAACGACCTGTTGTGCAAATGGGATACCATAAGTATTATACTCCAGCATACTTAAAGTGTATTGCTTGATATCAAAGGGAACAGTGGTAGGATAAGCTTCCTATTTTGCACCATTATACCTAACATGCATTTTGGTTTTGTTTGCCCACATTAATATTGCTTATTATTTTGGTTTAAAGAAGTCTATTCGGATAATACATCATATGAGGCATCTTCTATTCATTAATGGCGCATTATCTTGAAACCGTGTCAACCCAAGATTTTGCTTAATGTAATGACACAGCAGGGACCGCGGAACCCATAGCAAAAATAACAACAACCACAACACCAAACACTCTCTTACACTAACATTACAGCACCATATCTATTCCAGGGCTGTGTTTCACCAACTTACGAACGACTTTAAGAACGACTGTACGTACGGCTGGTATCAGTTCTTGTGTTGAATGATTGAGAGTCCTACTCATATTACACTGGTTAACATGATCCAGTCATTCTTAAAGTCGTGCGTGACTTTAAGAACGATTCGGTGAAACACAGCCCAGGGTGCATGATGTTTCACCAAGATAAGAAAGACTTTAAAGACGACTTTAAGATCGACTGATATCAGTTCATGGGCTGAATACGCGTAATGCTATTTGTCATGTATCATCAGAACTGATACCAGTCGTTCTTAAAGTATTTCGTAACTTGGTGAAACACCGCCCGGGTCCTGTTTTGATACTTACCCACTGTCTTATCCACAGAGCGCAGTTGCATGATCCCCGGCTTGTCCAACGGTAACATAATGCCGTCTGAGGATTCAGTGTTCGTTGGGCAAGAGATCACGATAAATTGCGCCAACGGCTACCAAGCCCGCTTCGACAGAGCAGTGTGCCAGAGCAACGGGTCATTCACCAATCCAATTCAGTGCATTCGTGAGTGGTCACATTTAGAAATGTCTGCTTTTTTTGTCCCTATATCTTCATATTTTTTAATTGACAAAAATATCCTTCAACAATATCACAAAACATGTATTTTGAATTGAATTGAATTGAATTAATTTATTTCCTTTTTCATATACATAATCAATGCAAAATAACATCACAAGTAAAACAAAATAAAGGAGGCGAGTACCCTGAAAGCACAGCTTGTGTTGGGATCGCCTTTACAACAAAACAAAATAAAACAAAAATCATCTCGTTGAAAAATTTTTTTAAAGAAAATAAATTATTACATATTATTACATATTATCATTTGGAGTAAGCAAACAATTTAAGAATAAAACGAGATGGGTAAAGGAAGGAAAATGTTTGAGAGATAGAAAAGGTAAGAGAGAAGAAGAGCAATGAGAAGAAAAAAAAAGGAATTTTGGCATTATAATATTAAATATCGATGTCAAGAGAGAGCATCTGATGTATTAAACACTTGACAGCAAGCATTTCAGTTGCAGTTGTCTACTGTAACACGATATAAACTATTTCCGAAAAATTAAGTCAACCAAAATTCAATAAATGCTCTTTTGTAATGCTATTCCAATCGGACCCGGCTTCCGATTGTTTGGTCCGCAATGCTGAATACACAGCGTACGGTTCTATTGTCTGTGCCCCACTTAACTGTTTAGAAATAGTATATATCGTGTCTATGCTTTATTTCACCTAGTACTTTTAAAGTCTGCGATTGTAATTGTCTGTACGATACGAACAGGCTAAAGATCCGCTAAATGAAATCTAATGATGAGCTTCCCATGATATCCACTCCACATAAGAATGTTCTAAGTCTTTAAAAGATGCCTCTTGCGTAGATCATTCTGTTGTTAACTTTTCTTGCAATTTGAATTCCATACTTACAGCTCATTTGAAAAATAGCTCTTGAAAAGCTGCAAATTGTTCTGAATAAAACTTCTAGCTTTCCCTGAGTAGAAGCGAGTGCACCTCTTTGCTTCTAGATCGTAGACTGTTGTCTGTCCATTCAGAAATGTGCATAGTTCGTAGAAAGATGTTTGAGTTCTTCCTTGAACACCTGGGGGTGTTTCATCAAGATTTGTCGCAGAGACAATTAGTCAGCGCTGACAGATTCCTTGATAGTGACTGGATGAAAAGCACTCTCGCTGACAGTCGCCATTGGAACTGTAGGAAAATGACAGCTTGTCGCTGTGACAAATCTTGATGAAACACCCCCTGAACATTGTACTGCTGATAAAAAGTTGCTTTTATTTCATTGTCACTTCTATGCTTTTAATATATAGACAATTTCTGCTTCTTCATGTCCATCTAGCTGACTTCATGAATCTTGCTATCGAAGTTTCAACAGATTCGTCTGATATTAAACGTCTTAGAATTATGTTTTTTTCAATATATATTTCAATTTCAGAAATATTTGTACCCTTCAACGGACTCACATTCACACAGTTCATTATCTGTAAGTATATTTTAAGAATGCACGCCTTATTCTAATTTGTGCGAGTGCCGTGGTGTAGTGGTTCGGACCCCCGCCTCTTAAATAGAGGGTCGGTGATTCGAACCTCACCCAGGGCGCTAATTTCCTTCAACAAGAAATTTACCCGCACTTTGTTGCACTCGACCCAGGTGAAAAATGGGTACCTGACAGGAATTTATTCCTTGGAATGCTTGAGCGCCTATCTGGCTTGCTCGGCAGTTATAGCCAGGGTAATAATATGGGACCTAGTATCAAGCGCATGCAGTAGAGTATATGCATATAGTGATTTTGCTATATAAATGGACATATTGTTATTATTATTTAATATCAATTCATATCATAATCTGTAGGATGGCTGGCATAAAATTTGCGTTATAAAGATGACAATATTTGCTAAAACAATTCATGAACTAAAAACTGTTGACTTATCAGAAAGCGACAACCCTCAATGCGATTGATATACAAGAACGAATCAAATTAATTTGAAGGTTACTTCTACCACGAATTGTGCTGCACTCAACCCAGGTGAGGTGAATGGGTACCGGTAGGAAGAAATTCCTTGAATGCAGTGAGCGCCGAATGGTGGCCATGCTATAGCCGGGTAATAATGCACAGAGCGCTTAGAGAAATACTTCGTATTTAATAAGCGCTATATAAATGTAGTGTATTATTATTATTATTATTATCTATACTGGTGCGGGATCAAATTCTAGAATGCTATTATCACTTGATAATTTTTACCTTCGACATAGGGGTTGGTTGTAACACAAACTTGCGCTCCACATCTAAAATTGACATTGTAATGCCTGTCCGCAAAGTAACACATTTAGCCACGTAAAATGAGGTAGAATTTTTGAAAGCGAAACTGAGGTCAAATGTTTGTGAGTGAAAATGATTATTCCATGTCATATTTGTTTGTACTACAGTGAATATGATGTCTTTAAAAATAACTGCTATATCGCGAAAGTTAAGGTAACATTCTCAGGAAGACTGTAACTGTAGAAACCGAGTCTCTGAAAATGCACTTTTTTAATGCGTGTGGTGCGTTAAAGCCGCTATCCGAAAAAGAGCGCGTTTTACCGCGTTAGTTAAGTTAACTTTATTGCATGCACTACTGTACAAAGGAACACTAGTAATGTTAAGCATGAGGTATTATATTTGAAATGTTTTTGTCATACAGTAATCGTGGGTATTGCAGTCCTCTTCATCTTCGTTCTTGCAAGTCTGTGCTGCTTCGTGTGTTGCGGGAGTAGAAATACAGCCAAGTCTACAATCGAAAGGTAATAGTTTTCAATGGTAGTATACGGCGATCTCCCTGCTGAAGCCCCAGTCACATAGGATTCCAGACTGAACATTATTCAACATGATTCCTTGTTCGGCGGCAGTTAACTGTTAACTGAACAAAAGAGCCGTGTTGAATTGTGTTCAATCGGGGCTTCTATGTGACTGAGGCGTTATGATTTAAGAAGTCCGCCAAAATGGTTTTTATTTATGTATTTAATTGACAACTGTTATGAAGCACCTTCTTTGAGACTTGTCTCTGGTTACTATAAAGATAAATATTATATGAAACGAAACATCCCTTTTAATTGCTTTATGATTATAATTGTAAGCTTTTATGTATTCAACGGATAATAAAAACGACCAATATTCGGCCAAATCATACGATTCTGCATGAAGATGATACAAGCTTGCATTGCATAAGTACCTTATAATGACATATTTGGAAGATTTGCATTCAATGTATGATTCGAAATGTCTTTTTAATTGTATGATATGTCCTAGCTAATTCAGCTTCCTGGCCTCAAGGATATATTTTCTTTTGTTTCGAATTTACTTTACTTGGTATGATAAAAATATAATTGAATTGAATTGATTGAAAATGTATTATTTCATCACTATTTCAGGGATATTGCTGATGGTGCGGCGGGAAATGCTGGAGACTCGTACTTAATCCCAATGAGCACTGCACCCAGTCTTGGCCCCGGTATGAAGTCAAACGGACATGAAAATCGGTCCTTTGTAAACGAGTACCCACGCGATGTTGAAAACGGAGAAATCGCACCCATTGACCCAAACATGAACAAGAAGATTGCAATTAATATGGATGATGAGGATAATCTTTCGCCGATTCCTGCTCAAAACCTCCTCCCCATTCCCGGTCCCCCAAGCGAGCCCCCACCTTCAAAGGTAGATTCCCCGCTACCAGCCAGAATGGATATGCCCCCAGCCGCCGCTGTTGAAAGTCCACCGGCCAACGTCGTTGAAACGCCACAGCAGGTCGCCGTTGAAACGCCGTCGCCCGCCGCTACAGGAACGCCCAGTGTACCGGCGGATCAGAGTCCAACGACGCCTGATATACCAGATCCCGATTATGATGATGAAGCGGTATGTATCAGATTCTTTTTTTATAGTCGATTAATATTTCACTCTCGATTTTACTTTGCATGTCTTGTTGAAAAGTACAATTACTGAAAGCTATGGAAATTTGGGTCATATTTGTGAAAATGTATTCATAATTCCCAAACTAATGGAACAAAGATGGCATTCAAAGTCTCCATTGAAGGATTATCATTCAATTTCCTCTTTTCTCTTACGGATTTCTTAAGCATTATCTCTTTAGGGCTTGTATATTCAGTTTGAGAACACTACATTTTTGTCCCATTTGAATCAACCCTATCGAGCTCATCTATGTAGGCTTTTATTGTATACCGTATCATCTTTATATTTTCATCGCTGTCTTTAGTAATGATATAATTTTCTTAATGCCTGCGAACTTATGTCTGAACAGAAATTGCAGCATAGACTAATTATACTAACGTAGACTCTGCTTTAAGATATGTACATCTACAGCCAGTATGAAGGCAACGCTGAGAATTAACTACAGATAAAGTTTAATATTTCATGTCAAAATAAAAAGGACGCGATTTCCGAACTTTCCACTTTTTTCCTTACAAAAGAGAAAGAATATTAGAATTATACCTTTTGACAAAATTAGAAGTCGTTTTAAAATGGTCAAAACTATACCTCGTATCAATCTCTCGAGCATTGCATGGTGGAATTCAAACGAGGTGTACACATTCACAACAGTCGAATAATGATTTAATTGTCCTGAACATCATTCCAATATTATTTGGTCTTATGAGTTTAGATAACTTTGTCACAAAATAAATTGATAAAAACATTGGCATTGGCAACGCACACACAAATGTTTGGATGCCCGAAGCGTTGGTCAGTCTGATTATTTTTCTTATTTCTCAAATATACAATGAAAACAATTTGTAATGAAAATAATGGATGAAAAATCGAGCAGAGCACATGAGAAGATCGTTTCCGTTCACATTTCACATGCTTATTTATTTTTTTCTTCATTTTACTGCGGTTTTTCAATTTTGGTGAAACCAAAAAAAAAAAAAATTATGAAGGGTTAAAGTCGGCCAATTTCATAGGATCGGTCGCTGAAGAGCATCCAAACATTTTTGTGGCTTTGTAGAGGATAGCGTAGTTTCTATTTCCGAAAGTGCTTTGCTTTATGCTCTGCTTTCTTTCTTTCCTTGCAAGCAGATACCATCTCCGCCAACAAGCCCACCGCCCCCACCTCCACCGGAGTACGGCGAAGAATCAGCGGTAAATTGCATTTCATTATTCTATGCGTGAATCCACAGTCAGAAGTATTCTCGTTTTTAAACCGAGATATCGTTTTTACGAGACTTTTGCGAAGAATCGAAAGAGGGCGCTATCTCAAGACTACTAGATCGCCTGTGTGAAGTGATTGGCGTATAATGAAGACAAAAAATATCTTGCAAAAATCCCGAGGTGGCAAATAATTTGTCACCTTATATGAAAATATGAAACCCATAAAGCCCAAGTACAGTTTTGGTAAAGATTAATAAATGTGAATTTTGCGGGATGTTTATAATAATTTACAGACATTTCGAGACCATAATATTTTTTTTTCTTTAATATATATAATGATCCTTATTGAAAATTCGAATCTGACTGTCGTCATAGCGCACTCTCTCGGTTCTTTTCAAGAGTTTAAAAAAACCCTGACATCTCAGTAAAACGGGGATATGCCTGACTGGTGAATACTCTCATTAATGAAACATATAGCTTCAGTTTAGTCTAAATGGTGGTTTGGGCAACTTCCTTTACACAAAATATTGTAACAGACACGTTGAAATTTCTATACTTAAATGACGGTGTTTTTATATTTATTTCTTATAGTAAACCATAAACCAGGGGCCTGTAACATGAAAGATTCGTTTAAACTTACGATGAATATTAATCGTAAGTCCATGGCAAAACGTTTACCAAATAGATACGATTAATTTTCAATTAACAGACCCCAGATGTATCATCCTTTTTTCATAAATTCTAGTTATATATAATTCAACATGATTTGGGACTTCCAACAACGACGTAATAATCTTTATGGAGCTTATCATCTTATTCTATGTTGAAGTTTATTTTTTTTTCTTCACATTTTTGGGGTATTTGGATTTTTAGTTAATCAATCATTTGATTTACCTGGAATGTTTTTTTTTTTCATTTTGGAAAGCACGCCATACTGTCATGAAAAATACGTAGCGGTTTTTAAGGCCCCGTAAAAAAAAAACCGGCACGGCATATCGGCACCGCTTTCATGGGCTCTCTACACTGTGATTGGCCAATTGTTGAATATCTTTTGAGCGGAGTAGCGTACTGGCCAATAACAACCAAGATACTGCGTACAGTATTGATCGCAGTAAAGTTAACAGTGTCCCACCATTTCCCACGAAAATGCACGCGTTTTACATAGATCTTGGTGGGCCCAGTTGGGAATCTGTTACCATTATGTCGATCAATGCTGTATGTGCCGTGCCGCGTTTTGTATGATGGGCCAAATATTCTTTCATTTCTATATCATACCATCACATTTTCACTTCCATCATGATCATTATTTTCATAATTATTTATTTTCATGCATCCTCCCCCATGCTTCATGGTAGTTTGATATTCCACAGTCGCCAACATTTCCACCGCTGCCAACTCCTATACGAATGCATAATGAAATGGTAAATCGATCTTGCAGTGATTGCCGTGAAATACTTGGTTAGATAATTGCAATTTGAAACCTTAAGCCCCGGTCACACATGACATGACTCTTTGTTAATTCACAGTTAACTGTCTCAGAACAACAAGTCGGGGTGAATCGTGTTGCTTCCGGGGTTCTATGTGACAGGGGCTTTAATGCTAGTCTGCTAGTATAGGAACTGGAATTGAATTGCCAACTTTTCTGAAATAGCAGTAATAGAGAAGACGTATATAATATATTTTATTTCTCAGCCAATATCATACTGTTCTCGAGCAATTTAACGATTCAATTTTCCATTTTTCCAAAATCAAATATGCATCCTTTATATGTTCTTCGCAAAACTTAACGTTCGAACTATTGGTCATTTGAAGAATAGTTCAAGATTAACGTGGTAAATATGTAAATGAAAAAATAACAAGTGCACTATTTGCAGCACACGCTTTTATGACTTCTTATATTTGATTTAAAAAGATTTGTTTTACAGTCTGTGCAAATTCAAGACGTTTGATGATCCTATTGTGGGAAGGAGAATAATCTTATAATGATCCTTAAGATATTGAAGTTTAAATTCATCCAGAAACTCGTAGGCAAGAAATATATTATTGCAAAGGACGTTGCACATTGCAATAATGTAGCCTACATTGTATATATCTAAATAAAATAATGCTCGCCTTATCAATATAGAGTCAGTGCAGCTAGAAGTGTTTGGCAAGCTATTTTTTTAGCCCAAAAACTTTTCACCATAAAGCTGCTTATCATAAAAAAGTGAACCCCTAAGGGGGTGTTGTTCAAAATGTACTGCAAATCAACTGCAAATTTGCAAATTGTAACGCGGATTTTAATTTGCGCACGTTATGCGCATTTAACAAGATGCGAACGAAACAATGATTTTGATTGGCACGTTCCAATTAACTGCAACATGCGATCGATTGCAACTTTTGAACAACACCCCTTATTCATACACTACTGGCTACTGTAACATATTCATTTGTTTTCAAGGCAATATAACTCAGTATATTAATCATAAACCTATTTCCATTTACATAAATCACGCCTGCTTTGCAACCAGAACACGCCTCCAGTATCGCCTTCATTCCCGCCTCTTCCCACCCCGGTTCGGCTGTTTTACGACGAGGAATCGGTTACTAAGTTTACGGGTGATAAGGCTACTCGTTTTGATATATGCGACCAGTCGAGCAATAAATTTCAAACTCAGGTTTTGTTTTAGTGTATTATCGAATCATAAAAATGTATGATAAAAGAACATAACAGTGAATTTGTTATAGTCTCTTACAAAAATAATGAGTGAGGTGATATAGGTAGATGAGTCTAGTGAGAACGTT